>APFE030397256.1:6797-28568 GCA_000404065.3 Pinus taeda | reverse complement strand
ACCCCCTGAAGAACCCATGCACCCCTGTTTCAAAAAATGACGTACCCTGGCAACCTAGAAAATTAGGATCGACAATGCTACTGAAAACAAAATTAACAGCCCAAAAAATAGAAAGCACCAGTGGTCCGTTGTCTGTGTGTATGGTATTCAGTACCATCAATTCTAACAGAGCTTTCCATGTAGTAGTAGTAATGAAAAATGCCCCTGCAAACAAAAGCTTGTGATCAACTGTTGAAAGGAAAGACACATTAAGCTGCATTCTTACAAAATGCTATAAGAGGCTGATTTCTTACAACTGTTCACTATATTACTGGAACTTAGATAAAGCCTCCCTCCTCTAAATGATGGTTTTACTTCTACAGACCTCTATTTTGCATGTCCCTTATACCTAGATATTCCATGTAGAAAATTTCAGAATCCAGATAGGGCTCTCCAGTGACTTTTAATTTCAAGAAAATTTAATCACTGAGTAAGATACTATGCTCCAAGCAGCTATTCCATCCATATGAAGGATTTTTTCACAAAACAGAGCTAAAACTAGAGAAAAAAAAAAAAAGACAAGATAGTTGCAATGCCAGACACTATTCAAATGCTTAGAATAACAAACATTTCACAGATATCATATTAATCATCGTTTCAGACACCTTTAACACACTGTTATTTTGCAAGTGCCTTGCTAAGTAGAATAGGTTAAAAATATTACAAAAGCTTGATTTGCTCAGAAAGAGAATTCTGCAACTCAATTGCATGCAAAACATAAATCCCACTTTGATGGAAAACCACTATTCAAATTGTTAAGGTTTTCATTGCATGATTACAAGGCATGCCATTCAATGTAAAAATATTTTAACAGCTAATACATTTATGATTTTATGAAATATCTGGCACAAGAAAGTGTCATTGAAGCATTCCATTTACTCCCTGAAAACCAAACGTTTTTGACATATTACCTGAGTAAACTTAGACTTGTGAGTATTCAAAATAGTTGATTGAAACGAGTGCATGAGCGTATCATAGACCTATTCACAAAAACAGTGGAATAATTTAGATGTCAAGAAAAAAAATAGATCAATTATTCATGTTTGTGAACCACCAACTTTAGTTGACCGACAATACAGTTCAAGCTGACCAAATAAATAATAATTTCACCTGTGGCAGGCGACCCTCATCAGCACATATTTTCAGATGCTCTAAAGTCATTTCCATTAATACATCCATCTTATCTGCAACACCCCCCAGACTCTGCATAGAAGAAGGTTTTGGCAATTCGACATTTGCCTAAAACCCAAAACAAACAAATGTGATTAGAGAAAACTTGTGCAAAATCAGAAGAATTACATCTGTGCTGGTACATGCAAGCCAGTTACTGTAATTCAAAGTAATTATAGGGAAACACTATACAAGTTATACCTCGCTACCAGGCTTCCCAGGTTCTTCATTTTCTTCATCATCTTCCATTTCCATGTCAAATATGTACACCTTGCTTGAGTCTTCATGTAAAATGTGTTCCCATTTTATTTCAACCTGGATTGCAAATACAATAATAAGGGCATTTTGACAAAACTTCTTACAACAATGATCCGAAAATCTAGAATTTACTTACTAAAAACCAAAATTTTAGAAAGAAGAAATATCAACAATGCACATTGGTTTTCTGTTAAAAATGATCCTCACTTACATCAATTTCAATAAGCCTGTCCACCACTGCCATAAGTAATCTACTACCAATAATTTCCCCAACAGCACTGCTCTCCACTCTAAGCATGTTCTCAACATACAAGGCATTCCACTGAAAAACATAAGACAAACAACACAAATAAGAGCTTAATATTTCCCCTCATTCAAGGCAAATTGCATAAATCACAGCCAGTTCTTTTGGAAGAACCAGCAACTTTTTAACATCTGAACTGATAATAAATAATATTCTTGAGGCATGCTCATGGTTACAATTTAAAGTTTAAAAAGATGCCAAAATAGATCTCAAACTTTAACAAAATGTTATGGCACATAAACAACTGCCTTGGATAAATTTTCAACTAACTCACTTTCTCGGTTATCACTCCCCAAACTATCAACCCTGATTTGTGACATCACTGATAACCATAATTTCCCTCTGAGAACATGGCCAAAAGACATGTCAAACTGCAGAATGGACTTTTCTTTTTTTTCACTTCACAACCTAGAAACATTGCCTCATAATTTGTCACGCTCCAGACACTTTGAGATTGGTTTATTACAAATGTTGTACATTCTCCTAGCATATATGTGGAGAATGGAATAACTAATGTTTAATATTTACATATTTGAATTCAAAGGTGAACAATATGGATGAATGTGATTAATTGTTGCCATCTTGAAACATCCTACCACATATAACAAAGAATCCTTGATGGACCCTAGCCATCATCGTCTATAAAGAGAAAACTCTGCTCCCTAACTCAAGTATCAAGATACAGCATGTTTATAGATAGCAAATGAGTAGCAGCTTGCTATGTTTATCTGTATAAAAATTTCCTGTGTCAGAGGCAGGTTTCTGATAACTAACAGTATGTTTACAAAAATGCAATTCAAGTAGAGTGGCACAATGGAGGAGAAATGATACAATACTACCCACTACATCAGATTACCAGCTAAAGTATTTTTTTAAGTAG
Source organism: Pinus taeda (assembly GCA_000404065.3). Classification (NCBI taxonomy): domain Eukaryota; kingdom Viridiplantae; phylum Streptophyta; class Pinopsida; order Pinales; family Pinaceae; genus Pinus; species Pinus taeda. Next base: position 25,917 of record APFE030397256.1, on the reverse strand, counting down.
CCCGATGCTTTCTAATGTAAAGAAAATAGCTATAATAGACTCACAACATAAAGTAGCTTCAAGGGAAAAAGCAGTTTCCAACAAATTCAGAAAATCCATTGACTATTTGCCTGGGTTCCATTGCCCTGAGGTTGCTAGTGAGCTTAAAAAGGATACTGACTTAAGAGTTACCAAGTGGTTTGTTTTAAAGCTGTTAAAAGGTGGCAGTAATATTGTTAAATTTCAGACCATGGTAAACAGATTCTGCACACAGATAAATTAACCTAAACCCAGTCATATCTTGTACACTGAGCTAAACCCAACCATATCTCATACATGCATGCACCCTATACCTCTCCTACAAATCTGCAGCTCACCTCCCAAAGAAACCTAGTGCTGTACCATCATCAACTCCCCATCTTGCTGTGCACAGGAACCAAGATAAGATGAATCTGATGAAGTATATCAATATGGTGCCATGCTGAGGGAGATACCAACAAAGCAATCAGGTTAAACTAACAAATTTTACATATAAAAGGATCAAGGATAGATCTCTTCTCAATGGCATAAAAGATGACAGCTTCAAAAGTTTTGTGAGAAAATACAACGAGTGTGAACCAGTCAAACTTTAAATTTAAGGAAAATTCTAAAAAACTGCTTTGCAGATGCAGGTCAAAGGAGAACCTTTTAAATGTCAAATCCAAGTGCAAATCTAACAGGAAAAGAAGCAAAATACCAGAAGTAAATATTAAGTCCAACTGCAATTATAAGTGGAAAATATTCAAATTACCAAAAACAATAGATATATTATATATGTTCACAAATTCACAATTCCCGATGGACATATATCAAAGAACTAATTTAAAATCTAAGTTATGAAATCTATTTCACATAATAGATCAGATGCAGCTAGAACAACCCACCATTGCTTCCACACAAAAAGTTGGTAGACATTGCCCACGCATCAAGGACCACCTTCTCAACATCACATAACAGGTAAATCCGCATTATGTTTAGAATTTAAGTCAATCACCTTAAATAATGTATACAGCAAAGAAATAATGAACAATCAAGCATATACAACAAAGATAAAAACTATGAACACAGCAAACAAAAGAAAGTATTTATGCATAAGCAAACAATTTGTATTGCGTGATGAGAAAGACAACCAGATGGAAGATTCAAAACTATAAAAAAAATAATGAAAACCCATCACATAAAGAAAAAATTATAAATAGAAGATAATATCAGCTGTAACCTGCTTTATCAAAATTTATAAATAAAGATAATACCATCTGCAACCTGCTTTACCAATCATACATAGTCTTGACTTGAATATCTGGAAGTAGCAATTGTAAGGTTCAACCATTCAACTGATACTGTGCATCAGACGTTACTCTTGGTAACAATCAAAAATAAATAAAAAGCATCAATCAACAGTTAGTATACTATGAAAACAATGACAATGGCAAAATGGAAGACATCAAAGTTCAACTTGTCTCTGAGAACCAACGCTTTTGAAGGACAACATATTAGGCAGAGAAATTCAAGACAGTCCTTTGAACAATGACATTAGTATACTTTAGAGTCTACAGAGCACTACCACAATCAATAATCAATATGCATTTTGAAGTATGATTCGAACACATTAAATTAATATACTCACGTCTTTATGAATAACTCTGTGTGGCATCCTTCGAATAATTATTGGTTGCAACCTTAATGAAGCAGTTGGCACAAGCTCTGCAATTTGTTGTATTGCCAAATGCACTTGGTCCAGAATTTCACTTTTCCTTGCTAGCTGTTCTGTTTTCTTCTGGAGGAGTTGGTCTGCAGTTAGCCCACCTAAAATCAAGCGCCTGGTAAGGGAATCCATGAAGAGTGGTAATCCACATGAAGGCGGAAGAAAATTCTTGACAAGCATGTCTAAGCACCTATCCACTAATCCTCCATTTGATGTCACCTGCATTGCTATCAATAATAAGTTGATCTGTAGCCCAAAGCAAAGTCATCCTTATCATCAAGGAAAGTTGTGCAATGGATATTGACAATTCATCAATATTATGTGACATACCAAATTGATGATAACTTCCACTAACCCATCTGCTACATCCAAACTGAAATTCCAAAAGCTCATACCAAGCACCTGGCATATATTATTAAAATATATATAGAACAGTTAGCACCACCTTCTTAAGAACATGATCTGAATCACCAATTCTTATATTCATAAGACAGCCAACATAGCCCTTCTACACCCTTAAACTACAATTTCAACATTCCAGGATTGCCACCTTTCTATTTGGTGGAACAATTGCACGCAGTCGTAACTTACAAAATTAAGAAGAGAACCATGGTGGTGTTCATTAATAGAGGAGACTGACTGAGAAAGGGCCTTCAGTGTCATCTGTCAACCAACACAATGTAAAATATTCAGAAACAACTGCAGCACAGAACATCAGTTCCAATTATATGCACTGAAATTACTCCTAGATTCAAAATTATTTGGATACATAAAATAACCAAGCAAGAAAACAAAAACAAAAAAAAAACTAAACAACTTGCAAAAGAGCAGCCAGTGACAAACAAAACTTGTGTAAAATTCTGAAATGCATACCACAAAAGCTGCTTCCTGGGAAGGATCCCCAGCTTCAATATTATTAAGGTCTTGAAGGAGTTGATTATAACATGTTGCATCCCCCTGCAACTAGAAATGTTAATATGAAAGCACAGATGTGAACAATAAAGCTTTTAGTGTGTGTGAGCTCAAACATTTAGCTACAATGGGTTGATTAGACTATACAAACGTCATAGGTAGAAATTAGAATAACAGCAAAACCCCATTCAGTTACTTTGTCAACTTAGATTTCAAAAGCAAGCACAAGTCAACTATCAACCTTTTAACATACAAACCATAAGTCTAACCTCAGCAAAAAAAACTTGGCAAGTTAAGGTCATATAAAATTGTTTTCCCAGCCTTTGCAGTTTGGTCTGCAGCACAACACATTTGACAACCAGAGAGCTTCGGAAGATGATCACAGTCCAATGTCCAGATGTACAAAATTATACAAAATTATGAGCTTGGCTTGCACTGTTTACAAAACGCTTGCACATAACTTAATATGTTTTACTCCCTTGACCCTCTCTAATGTTGAGACACACGACCGTAAGCACAAAGCTAGTCAATGAAAATGGAAGAATCAAAGAGATGGATACTTGCTAAGGAATACATGAAAGTAATTGGTTGATCTAGTTACTATTTGATTCAAAAATATCCATGGTAGCCATTTTCAAAATGATGTAGACTGCACTCAGATAAAAGATTGATGGTGGCAACTTGATGTATTTGTGACTGCAAACATCCTACTTTATCCTCTTTAAAAGAACCTTTCAAAGTTCTATACTTGTAACATGCAGAAGGAAAAATAGGAAGAGCAACTCTAATATATTACCTATTTAACAGATTACAATAGAATCATATATAGTAGAAATGGCATTATACTGGGGAAACATTCACAGATGCACTGCCTGAAAAATGGTAAATTGCACATTAAAAGAAAAAAATTGTAAAATGGCTCTACGCATGCGCAGCTGTCAAAATAGTGCATCTTCTTAGGTTAAGAAAAATGAGCAATAATTGAACCTTCCACCACATGAAACCCATTGTTAATGTCCAGATTGAACCACCAAAAATCTTACTAGTCAACTGTCCCTTCAACTTGGTCAAACCACTATGGAAATTGAATCAATAACTCAACAGACTCTAGGAGAAATCTCACAAGCCAACTGTCCCTTCACTTGGGTCCAAATCACTATGCAAATTCAGCCGATAACATAATAGACTGTAAGAGAAATCTCAAAAGCCAGCTGTCCCTTCACTTAGGTCAAAATCAAAATGGAAATTGAACCAGTCACTTGCGAGAATAGACTGTAAGAGTTGTATGCATAATTTTTATGTGACATATCGACTCTCGGCAAATGCATTCCAGGGAAAACAGGACTTAAGACCAAACCCCAACAGTATCCACCTAGTAATCCCAATGCTCCCAATAATTCTCCCAATTCTGTGATATACGATATCGAACCATCATAAAGGCAATTTAAAAGCTCAATTGGCAACAGTGTGTAGCTTACTAATAACAAGTGTTTGCCCGTATCCAAAAAAGGTGGCCAAAGACAGAAGTCTGAAACCCCTGAAACACTTTCTTTTATAGAATATTAAAACGGTTGAGGAATTATCCAATCCATTGACTCTAATGATTATTCTCCAATGTGTACTGTTAATCATTATTGCATATAGCTATTTTATATATCAACACCCATTCGTGAGAACAAGGGCGAGCAATAAGCACCATGCAGAATACTGCCTGGAACCTTGCAAATGTGTATAGTTCTACCTGCGGTGTATGTCACATCAAGGTTTATGCCTGATGTATATCACTGTATTATGTATATCACTTCCCAAAACAAGCCCCTTTTGACATATAGCACCCCTAATTTGAACTTATCATCGTAGTAGCAGAAATAAGTCGGATCAGGCCTCCACACACATAAAAAGGTATTTCCAGCCAAAAATTGCTGGAAATTACTATTTATAAAGGTTAAGCTTGCTAACCAAAACACACTTGAAGAGAGTTCGATTTCCCTTGCTTGTGCGTTATCTGTGAGGAGAAATTTCAACTGCCAGTGGCCTCCTACTGTTGGAGATTTGAAGCCCCAGAATTCCTGATAAAAGATACGGTTGTGCTTTTTTTAAATTGTAATTTAGGTTGCTGCGTTATTTACAATTGTTCCAATTATTTGATCTCTTTATATTTCCTCAAATCTCAATTTCATAGAATGTGCAATGTGTATTATTATTCAAATCAATTAAATTAGGTAACAAACAGATATAAAATAATGGTTACAGACTTTTCGAGAAAAGTAAATAAATATGTTTTATTTGAAATTGACTTTTTAAGACCATTTTTCCTGAATTATACCGAATCCGAATCCGAACTCGTCTATAGTGATTATACTTACCATAAGACAAATGGTACATAAGAGAGTCATGGTAGCCAAAAATTAAAACCCAACCAAAATTAGATATCCAATGTCGCAGCGTTCTACATTTGCATGCTCCAATCCGACACATCAATAAGAATTGACAGCAAGAACGGAAAAATAGCAATCGCAAGCATGCCTGTGAAACGGAGGTGAAAGCAGAAAGTCACATCAAGGTTCCGGGCAGAAAATTTGCCTGCTGCATATCGCTTCCAGAAAACAGGACCCTTTTGACATATAGACATCCTTAATTTGAATTTACCATCGTAGTGTAAGAATTCGGCCGAGTCAGACCTCCCCATGTGGAGAAAAGCATTTCCAGCCAAAAAAATTGCCCGAGATTTTTATTTATAGAGGTTAAGCTCACTGACCAAAACACACTTGAATCAAGTTCGATGTGTCTGACTTGTGCGTTATACATGAGAAGAAATTTCCACTACCAGTGCCCACTGTTGTTGGAGATTTAAAACGAGAATTCTTGTAAAGAGATATGTGTGTTTTTATTTTAGAGTGTTATTTAGGTTGCTGTCGTCTTATTTCCGCCACTCCTATTAAATAATTTACAAATGTTACAATTATTCGATCTCTTCATATTTCCTCAAATCTCAATATAATATTATGTGCAGTGAGTATTATTATTCAATTCAATTAAAATTGAGAACAAATAGGCAAAATATTGTTTACATGCTTTTAGTCAGGATGTCTACTCCTGGTTTTCCATTGAAATTGACTTTTTAGTACCATTTTTCTCCTAGTTGTACAGAACCCGAATCCGAACTCGCATATGGTGATTGCACTTACCATGAAACAAATGGGTACAGAAAAGAATCAGAGTCGCCAAATACTAAAACCCAACCAAAATTAAAAATCCAAAGACACAGCATTCTACATTTGCACTCTCCACTGAGACACGTCAATAAGAATCGACAGCAAGAACAGAATAATCACAATCACATGCATACCTGTGAGACGGAGATTAGAGCCTGGCGTATCCACAATCTGGCAACAGAAAGCACCTCTTTGTCAGTTGCAGTGCTCGTGCCCATCCCTGTCAATCGATTAACGTCCGGGGCTTCGACCTGCATACCCATCAAATGGCGGCGGCAATAACTATTGAAATTGCTTCTAAATTCTTGGGGATTAGCGACTAGAACGGCAAATTTGCTACGGTTCTACCGCTCTATATTTTTTAATTGCCGAATTTCTTCGAGCCCGAGATGAAAAACCCCTTCAAACACCTACTAGATTGGACCGTGAATATGTCAATCTACAAAACTGATGTTAAAACGCAATGGAGTTTTAGCGCGTTGCTTGAAGTTATTCAATGGAACTAATGTCAGCTGGCAAGCTATCAGGGAGAAGAAATTGACGGTGCCGAGGTTGGTGCATCGCAGTAAGAGGAGAAGCAAGGGCATGCCAAGGCGGCCAAGGTTTCAAACCCTAAAACCCTAGGGTTTTCACCGTGCCGCCTCTTTTGCTTTGGATTGCAGTTACTTTGAGGTCTCATGCACTATTTTTCAATCAGTCCCTGTCCAGTCAACGCGTAGTCTGAATATAGAATGATTTGAATGTTCTTTTAAATATTATTTTTATCTAAAAAAATTGGAAGAATATATGGAACGGTGGATATTGATGGTTAAAATTTTGTAATTTAAGCGTGACAAAGGTTTTTAGAAGATTTATTTTATTTATATAGCGAAAATAAATTATAATTTTGAAAATATTATAACTAAATTTTAATTATAATTTTCTCATTAAAAGAAAATTATAACATATTTCGACTATTTTTTTTTAGGGTTTATTATATAATTTTTTTTATTTTTAAGTTGTGGTTATTTTTGAATTTGTTAAAATTAATAATTGTTTTTAAAAGTGCAAAGTATATTAAAGGAATAGAAAATTTGAGAAGATTGCTTTAAAAACTAAATTATTAAATACGAAAATTCTTATATAAAGATCGATATTTTCATCTAAAAAAAATTTTAAAAAAATGTTGAAAATCTTTTAATACATTTAAAAGTAAAATGATATGGTATACTTTGATTCTTGTCACTAGTTTGTTTTATTTTTTAGTTTTATTTACATAACTCGACAACATGTTAGTTTGATTGGAAAATTGATTTTCAAGCATCTACATTGAGTTTTCATCTAGAGTCATTCATTTTTAGGGTTGTTTTTATACTTTGACAATGTTTTCTCAACTTTAATTAATCTAGGTAACTTCATCCCCGTGATTTTCATTTTAGAAAAGGTTAGGGGTAATTGCTAGTTTAGTAAAGGTGAAGGACAACCAATCTCTTGTTGAATCACTGTGTAGAGTTGATTAAATGCAAAAGAAGTTAAGCGCTTCACCTAAGTCACAATGAAACAAAGGCGTATGAAAGCTCTTTCCCAATATTTTAACCGAAAATTTCAAGTAGTTTTACATATCGAAATGAGGTCCCAAAAAACATCTTTGCTCCATTGACAAGACATATATAGTTATCCATATTTCTACAAATGAGAAAGTCAATTTAGAACACTCAGTACAATTTTTCAATATTGTTGGGAATGGAAATGAGTGTCCTCACCTCTCTAAATTTGTTTGCTTTATGGAGAAATCTCTAAATTCATGGGTATAACCTTCAAAACTTTCGTAGAAATCAATGCAAAGGTGTATCTCTTTGTTCTTCTTGTGCACGTGGGTTATTGTCATGGAGGCAGGCAATATGAATCGTTCCTCTTCCTTCCAGGAGGATGAAGAGAATCACGAAGTTGGGTCCTCTCTTTTAATCTTAATCGATTGAACAGACGACGCTTTCCCATCTGTCCCTGTGCAAATAATGGAATGTACTACTGAGTTTCTTCTTTGCAATATCAATTTCTGGCTATGTAGGGTTTTCATTTTTTGGTTGTCAATGTCAAATAGTGTCATTTGAGGTGGCCTATATACAAGAAACCTTGTCATTCATGATGTTGACTCAGTCTCCCTTTGTTTCACACAAAATAATATTATTCACTGACGCTTCAAACATTGCAGAGATTTTATTCTTATATGTTATTGAAAGAGAAAAAGATTGAAAGACAATAGAGAAATATGATATATATTGCATCTAAGTGTGAGGAGAACTAGTCATGCATCATCCAATAGAAGGACATTGTTCTTCGGATGGGAATAATAGTTGTCCACTCTAAAGATAAGGTTTTCGCTTGGATCATACACAATGAAACCATTGCAGTTGAACATCAGAGATTTCTTCCAAACTATTATGGCGTGATGGAGTCCTTATAGAACTTATCATCGATTACAACACACCTTGCGAGTTCTCGGTTGTTTGGGTGTATCTTGAAGATCGTTTTTATGAGAATATTGAAGACTAGATCAAGCAAGTGAGGCAAGTTGAGGATGAAGGAAATAATAATAGGCTAGAGAGGAAATTGGACTGCTGAAGTCATTTCCAAAAATTCAGGAGCCGGGAGATCCTACACATGGTAAAAAATGATCCAATAGAGGAGGACAAAAACCAAAGGATCTGATTGGCCAAATTTGCCAAGGAAAAGCTCGCAGAGAAACACCTTTGATGTAATTAGTGCACTCAATTTTTCCATAAGTCCTTAGTTTAAATATAGAATTTTAAAAAATAGATGTTTTTCCCAAAAGTTGATTATTAAAAATGTAATTTTAATATTTTAAATTTTTTTTTGAAAATTTATAATTAATTTAATATATTAAAAATAATATAAAAAAGTATAGTTTAACTTTTAGTAGACTTAGAATGAGTTTTAAGGTTATGATTTTTATATTATTTGCAATTTTCAATTCTTTTAGTCCAAACAATTAAAAATATAATTTTAAACAAGGATTATAATTTTTTATTATTTAAATATATAAAATGTTGAGTAAATTAATATTAAAATTACCAAAAACAATTCATTGTTATTTAAACTATGTGATAAAAAAATAAAATTCAAATTATAAAATAGTTAAGTTGCTCTCTAAAATCGATATTTGGATATCATTTGTAAGGTAGATCTTTGGGTGTTTCACTGTATGATCTCTTCTACTTTTACTTTTAAATTATAGTTATTTTGACAACGTTAAAATTAGTGCACTCTATTTTTTGTTAAGTTTTTTTAAGTTAATATTTAGTTTAATATGCAATTATCTGATCTCTTCTACTTGCATTTTTTTATTTTTTTATTAAGTTCTTTTAAGTTAATATGCAATTATTTGAAAAAAAAATCGGCTATTTTATGAGTTTTTTGGTTGAAATTTAATTAAAAATTTTAAAATTATATGTAATAGATATTAATTATTAAAATTTTATATTTATATATATAAATATATTTGAAAATGTTATTTTAATAATAAAAATATAACTTGATTTGGGGCTTCATGACCTTGAAATCCTTAATAGAGTCTCGAGAGCTAAATTCTGGTGGAGGTGGATCAAGGAATCTGCAACCCCTTGGGTCAAGTTTTGGACACAAAAAATATGCTAAGAATTGGCAGGAGAAGGATCACATTCGAATGTCAGGGCATATTAAGGGCTCCCACATTTGGAACCTTGCTTGGGAAAATAAAGGTATTATTCAGTAGCATAGTTTCTGGGAGATCTGAGATGGGAACCTAGCTCGGTTTTGGGAGGATAACTAGCAACAGGAACCCAACGTGTACAAGGATGAATTAGCAGCTCTCAAGCATGATACCGATAACAAGGGTCTACTCATGGTAAATGACTTCTGGGACCAAGTAAGGAACAATGACAAATGGAAAATTTGGAAGGATCTAGGCCACAATGAAGCGAGCCCTCTGAAGGCCTAGGCAGACTCTCTTGCTCAGGAGCTAGAACATAGGAGGACTTTGGTATCCTCCTTGCCTGAACAACTAATATGGGGAAGGAACCCCGAAGGAAACTTCAACCTCAAAGAAGCTAAACAGGTAATAATAGGGTTTAACTAGCAAAACCCTGACCAAGTATGGAAGAATCTTTGGCAAAGCCCCCATTGGATGAAAATAAAGTTATTCATTTGGCTCGTTCATCAAAGGGAAATTTTAACTTGGGAGAATCTCCTGAAAAAAGGCTTCACTGGCCCATCCAAATGTTACCTATGTGGCTTACAAGAGGAGACAATGGATCACCTTCTCAACCTCTACGCTTTCACCTCTACCGTGTGGGAATGGGTGGCTTCAATCTTCAGGCACACTGATAGGGATAGATTGAGTATCTCCAACACTTTGAAGAATTGGAGGAAAAACTTCTGAGGGAATGAAATCATCAATAAAGCCTGGACTCTTGTTCCAAGCTTTGTTATCTGGAAGTTTGCAAATAACATAATAGTAGGATCTTCAAGAACAAAGCAAGCAAGCCCCAGCACATAATTGATCAAATTGTAAGGCAACTCAAAGACACAGCCAGAAGCTTGTTGTGGAAACTTCCCTAGGACCCTTCTATGCCCCAAGATGCATGTATACTACTGCATTTGGGTCTCCAATTTATCGCCTCCTCCACATGGTTTCCTAAAAGCCAATATAGATGGAGCGTCTAAGGGCAACCCAGGGTTAGCTAGTTTTGGGGGTGTTATAAGAGATGAACATGGACGAATAAAGGAGATCTTTCATGGCCACTTGGGGAAGGCCACTAATAACATGGCGAAACTCGTGGCCTTAGAGCAATGCCTGGAAATCTTGGTGGACTAAAATCTACACAATGTCATCATTGAAGCATATTCGGAATTGATTATTAGAGCAACCAAGAAAATGTGCAATGGTACGACACCGGATAAAGTGTCGAAACATTGGAGGCTATCACAAGTCTTTCTCTGTCTTTATACCTACCTGCAAACCTTAAAAACTGTACACTTTGTCCATGTGAAAAGAAAAGCTAATATGTTAGTTGATCATCTGGTGAATGAAGGAGTGATTAGTAAGGAAAGGGATGCTCAGCATGTTTGGGAGCTGATACCCCTATGCAAATTGTTAAAGGATTGCCTCTGTCAGGCTGCCAAAGGTTGAGATTGTTGGTTCGAGAGGCTGGATCCATGAGGCTTAGAAGACAGGTGGGAGCACATGGATGCTCAAATTGCTTGCTTGTTGAGTGGCAGTCGTCTGCAGATTGTATCGGCATCAGCATTCCAAGGGATTTGAGTGGATGGTCGAGGTCAGCGAAGGAAGACCAAGGACGCAGTGGCATGGAGATTGATTTTGGACCGATAGATCTCGGTGGAATCATATCTATGGTGTTAGGGCGAGGGAGTTACCCGACAGTTAACGAGAAGGAGTGGATTGTTGAAACCCACAAGTGGATTTCGGGCAGACGAAAGGTCGTAAGCAGTAATTCCCCATTGGCTCTAATTCCATACACATAGTTACACGTAATAGTGTGATGAGAGAGGGAAACCGCTTTTCAGGCAGATTTGGAGTGCGTAAGTTAACTAACCGAAATAGGTGTGAGCCGTTAGATCCGGTGGAGCGAGATCGACGGTTGACAGAAGAGGAGCTTGTTTCGAAGTCGAGAAGGGTTGTGGTCGTTGGATCGTGATTAGACCAACGACGTAGAAGTGCCGACGATTCTTTTGAAGGGAGGATTTCAAACTTTTATAAAATTTGGTTTGAGTTACGTCGGGTTCGGAGCAATAGAACCAGGTTGGGAATCCCACTAGTGGATTTTGGGCAGAGAAAAAGCCGTAAGTGGTATTTCCCTTTTGGCTCTGATTCCACTCACTTAGTGACACGTTTCAGTGAAGCAAGAGAAGGAAACCGCTTTTCAGGCGAATTTGAAGTGTGCAAGTTAATCGGTTGAAATACGTTTGAGCTGTTAGATCTGGTGAAGCGAGATCGATGGTTGACCGACACGGAGCATGTTTCGAAGTCCGAAAGTGCTATGACCGTTGGATCTTGGATAAATCAACAGTGAAGAAATGTCGTCGTTTCTTTTGAGGGGCGGATTTCAAATTTTTTTAATATGTGGTTTGTGTCACCATTAGATCCGGATTAGTGGAAGATTAGCGGAACTTTGCGACTTTTGGAGGGTTTGTTTGCTTAGCGGAAGCTCTAAAAGTTGTAAGTAGATGACAAAGAGTCCTTGGTAGTTTAGCACTCCTTCCTGTTTACAAGTTTTTGGAAATCCGTGAGGACTGGTTTGATCCTAGCTTTGTTTTTCCTGTTGCTGGCATCACCACAATAGGTTAGTTCTTGTTTGGGTCTTTGCACTTGCAAAGACGTGTAAAATATGTAATGTACTTGTACGGTTAATAGAAAGCTCCATTCTTACTTGACCAAAATATAATATATATATATATATATATATATATATATATATATATATATATATATATATTATATATATATTATATATATATATAACTTTAAAAATTACAATTAAATTTTAGTAATAATTAAAATATAAAAATAAAAAAATAAAATAAAAAAATTTAACTATAAAAAGTGATATACCGTCATTTAGTCTTGTCACTCAAATTAGAAATTATATTTTCAAAAAAATTGCATCTAAGATATCTCAAAAAGATGAAAATTTGAAAAGGGTGTGTGTTAATGATGATGCAACAAGTTTTTGACATACTATATTGCCTAATTATTTTTCAAAAATAAACATTACAACTTGCATTAGTCAATGCTAAACCAATAGCGAGTAGTCTCTAAGTGCAACTTTTTGGGGAAAAAAAAAAGAAAATGATTTGATTTTGTCTAGATTCTGGCAAGGATTTCGATCGAATTTGTCTAAATTCCAGCAGGGATTCATTGAAATCACAAGTTTGACAGATGAACTTTTCACAATCGAAGTGCCCCATGGGTTTTTGAGGGTGTTGAATCCATATATGCAGTAAAAAAACCAGTTTAAACAACACAAATAAAGATTCGGCCACATTTTTTTCGTCAGATTCTGGCCATAAATTAGGCGAAAACTCCAAAAAGTCACACTTAAAGACTACTCTAACCAATAGTAGTCAACAAGCAAATTGATTGCTATAGTGTTACCTTCACATTATAAATTTATATTTGAAGTGCAAATATTAATTGCCTACTCTGCTAACTCTTGCTACTAGGTACTTGGCTTCGTCACCAAGCTTAACCTGAACTCTCGAGTTCTACTCTAATAAACTTGAAAATATCTCTCGAGTTCATGTCAAATTCTAGAGTGCTTTATTTTCCACACACCAAGTGTTCCTCAAAATCATATTGGTAGAGGGCCAAGTATTATGGGCTCTATATCTCTAGGGTTTTTGCCTTCGCCAAGCTGTTGTGTGCGGCGCTTCGGGCTGCCGACACGACGCATCAGGCGTGCATGGCGCTCTGGATCGATTTTCTGCGTGGTATTTTGAACCTGCGCGGCGCTAAGGAGGGGCGCGGCGCATTGAGTCGGAGGCGCAGCGCACCGAGCCGCCTTTGCTTTTCTCGGTCTTCATTTCTCAAAGGATTTCGGTCCTGTGTTTTCGCATTGGAACCTAGCTATTGATCTTGTTCTTCACCATGTGATCCTCGATATGGATCATGGAAGCGACTCTCTCCCACCTTCTGATCTCGATGCCTTCAGATCACTTGTTGTTGCTGCAGATAAATGACCGACATCTGCCTCTCAGCAAAAGTTTGTTAAAAAACTTGAAAATATCCCTACGGTGTCTCTGCCGGTGGAAGAAACTTGCATAACTGCGTTAAACCTAACCGAAAGAGGCCTCATCGGTCACTTCACAGGGTTATGGCCATCTCCGAAAGCAGTAGAAGATTGGGTCAAACGAAACTGGATACCATTGGTTAAGGAAGGAATAAAAAGCCACTTTGTAGGCAAAGGGTTCTTCGTTTTCGTCTTTGATAACGTAGACGACAGAAGCCTGATCTTTAGAAATGGGCCATATTTCATGGGTCCCCAAGGGCTATACTTGAATAAATGGTCCCAGACTTTGATCTAGCATAAGATGTGCCCACAGCTGCACCTGTTTGGATGCGTCTCCCGCACCTTCCCCTCCATTGATGGAGTCATAACTTGCTGCAATCCATTGGCAATGCGCTAGGAAGATACATAGATCAGGCACCGAGGAAGGATCAATACTCCTACGTCTGCATCTGTGTAGAGGTCGATCTGGAAGTCGGGCTACCTGAAGCAATCAAACTCTCGGTGGCAGGCTGGACACACATCCAAGAGCTCGACTATGAACAATTACCCTTTAAGTGTCGACACTGTCACGAATACGGGCATTTTGCAAGATACTGCAAAAAAAAAATGAGGAGACATCAAAGAAAGAAAAAGGCAAACAATGGAAGCAAGCAAAGAAAACAACAAGTAGCAGGCAGAATAACAAAAATAAAGCCAAAGAGACAAGGAATAAAGCAGGGCAAGAAAGTGCAAGCAATCAAAACACTGGAAGCAGGGAAACCATTAGCATCGTGGAGGACAAAAATCCCTTTGAATCTCTCAAATCACCCTCAGATCCTCTAGAGGCAGAGCGGGAAGGTCTTTCTCAGCTAAACAATACTGACACTTTAGAGCTAGGTAACACTCCAAACCCGACCCCAAGTAACACTTCTTCTCCTTCATATGCTGATATAATCAGACAAAAGAAGAAGAGCACAGAAAACACGGGCTCATCAAATGATGAGACCTTCGAAAGGCCATCAAAAAGAGTTGGAAGGAGATCAAACAAGGAAACTAGGGAAGAAGAGTCAGAAAGACAAAAAACCCTTGGCAGTCAAGCTATCATTGAGATGACCCTCGAGAGGAATACTAGACCAAGGGTCCCCAAGGGACGAGGGCCTACCCCAACAAGTGGTAAATGATGCAGCTGGTCTCTTGGAACTGCAGGGGTTTGGGTAATCCCACTAAGGCAGAGGCCATTAAAGATTTATTGAAAATGGAATCCATAGACATTCTCATGCTCCAAGAGACAAAAATAGAAGGGAATATTCTTCTAAATACTAGTAATACAAAATGGAAATTTGATTCTGGAAAGGTTGTCAGTGCTGGAGGAATAGGTACATTCTGGTCAAAAAAACTCCTTTTCTTCAGAGAGATCCTTTGAGACCCAACATTGGATATACATTGATTGCGTCACACTGTATGCAACCTCATCCTAGCTTTGTTTAACATGTATGTCCCTGTACACTATGATGAAAAGAAAAAGTGCTGGAAGACACTCTCGGACTTTTTAAAGCATCTTAATCCTATGAATATAGTTATAGGAGGCGACCTGAACATAATTCTAGATCCCAAAGAGAAGAGAGGAGGGACCTTCTTAAGAGATCCTTTTCTCTCCACAGTGGAAAATCTGATTCTACAGTGGGACCTAGTAGACTTCAAGCCAGTGAAAGGAGAATATACCTGGACCAACAACATCACAAGAGAAAATCACATATCAGCAAGGCTGGACAGATTCCTCATCAGCAGCTCTATACTGATGGACAAAAGAATAGTTTTCACCAAGATTCTTTCAAAACTCACCTCGGACCACAAACCAATTCTTCTTTGCCTAAAAGAAGAAGAAGATTTAGGTCCTCTCCCCTTTCGCTTCAATCCTCTTTGGGTAGGAAGAGTTGGGTTCTTTGAAACAGTTCAATCAGCCTGGAGAATAGATGTTTCAGGCTCCCCAAGCTTTGTGTGGGAGCAAAAATGAAAAATGCAAAGAAGGCCCTAAAAGGATGGATAAAGAAATCTATGAATACCCCCACCAGTCAGAGGAAAGAGGCAGTCCTTCAGTTGGAAGAAATCCAATTTGAATTGGAAGAGAAAGATATTTCTCCCATGGACTTAGACAAAGAAAAATCTGCACAAAGGAAAACATATTGCTCCTTTAGAAGCGAGGAAGAGTATTGGCACTTAAAGTCTCGCAGTTTGTGGCTTAAAGCTGGGGATAGAAACACCACATATTTTCATAGACAGTACAGGGCTCGTCTTTCCCGAAACCATATAGCAGAAATCACCACATCTAATGGACAGGTATGTAAAGGATTTTCCCAAATCAAGGAAGCTGCAGTGAAGCATTTTCATAATCTTCTTAGTGCAGAAAGGGATGGGAGTGAGGAGGACATATCAGAGTTCCTCACAAACATACCAAAGCTAGTCAGCATAGAAGATAATGAAAATCTTATGAGCCCAGTCACGGAAGAAGAGATTTCTAATATTGTATGGTCCATGGAGCCAGACAAAGCACCAGGACTTGATGGATTTTCAATCCACTTTTACATAATTTGTTGGGAGCTAATCAAATCTGATCTCCTCAGAATGATACATGGTTTTATGAGGAAGGCAAAGGTTGGAGGCGTAATAAATTCCACCTTCATCGCTTTAATCCCCAAGGAAGCAAACCCAAGTTCATTTGACAGATACATGCCGATCTCACTTTGCAATTTATCCTACAAGATAGTGGCCAATCTTCTGGCGAACAGAATCAAGCCTCTCCTGCAAAAGCTCATTTCTCCAGCCCAAGGGGGATTTGTGAAAGGAAGACATATCCTGGACAACGTCATCCAAGTTCAAGAAGCCCTGCATTCGAGCCATTCACGCAAAGAACAAGGTATGCTTATAAAACTGGATATGTGTAATGCTTTTGATAGAGTTAATCGTTCTTTCTTGTACAGGGTTCTCTCATCCTTCGGATTTAATCAGGACTTCATAAACCTAATCAAAGCTTGTCTAGAGAAGATCTGGATAGCCCCAATGGTAAATGGGAGACCAGCAGACTTCCTTTTAGCCACCAGGGGATTGAGGCAGGGTTGTCCTCTTTCACCATTTCTATACATTCTGATGGCAGACTCCCTGAGCAAAACGCTGACCTTGGAAAAACAAAATGGCAACATTCCTAGTATCAGAATTGTGAAAGGAATTGTCCCAGTGAATCACGTGCTTTTCGCTGATGACTCACTTTTGCTTGGGGGCGCTTCTCCAAGAATAGCTAACTCCTTCAGAACCATCGAAAAATTTTGCAGCATATCTGGAGCATTAATCAGTGAAAGGAAAAGCATTGTTTGTGGATGGAACACAGAGCAGCACGCAATTGATAGAATAGCCAGCGATCTGGGCTTTAATGGACATGCAGATTGGGATAAAATAAAATATCTGGGCCTTCCAATAACGATGGGATCCAACAGAAACCATTTATGGGAGGAGGTGATCTCGAAATTCAAAAAAAAGATTGTTGCGTGGGGTGGCTTTTGGCTCACCACAGGAGGCAAACTCACGCTCATCAGATCAGTCCTTTCGGCACTGCCAACATTCCAGGCTTCCTTAATGATGGCTCCAAAACAAATCTCAGGTCAAATCTCGAGTCTCATGCGCAATTTTCTGTGGAATGGAGGACGTGGAAATAACAACAAATTTCACTTAATAAACTAGGAAATAGTGAAACGACCATTAGAGGAAGGCGGCCTTCAAATCCGAGATCCCCTGCAAGCAAACTTAGCTTTGGGATGCAAATTACTGTGGCAGCTTTTTGCTGAGCCTAATCACCCAGTCAATCAGATATTAAAGCTTAAATACCTCAAAAACTAGTCAATTAAATCTTTCATTGTGGAGAAAGTCCCAAAAGGAACGCAGGCTTGGAAGTTGTGCAACAAAGGCATCGAATTTTTCAGATCTCACCTGTATAGAATCCCTGGGAATGGTAAAAATACACTGCTATGGAGAGACAGAGTCATGGGTCATCCCCCTCTAACAGAAAACAATGAAATCTCAGAGCTAAGCGTTTGGTTACAAACCAAAAGAATTCAGAAAATTGAGGATATTTCAGGTTGGGATAGTAAAGGAAATTGGCAGCGCTGGAATTTTCCTAAAGTACCAGCGCATCTAAATCCCCAGTTAAATGCCCTTATAGATGCAAATTCAGATTTTGCTCCAGTACATAAAGACGATGAAGATTCTTAGGGATGGGGTAAGATGGGGTGTACACAGCAAGACAAGGATATTTACAGATGCAAAGCAAAAAGGATTCACCACATCCGAAATCAGTGTGGAATAGGTCTGGGATAGCTTCAGCATCCCTAAGATCAATTTCTTCTTTTGGACTCTGTTTCATAACAAAATCCTGACCTGAGAAAACCTGTGCAGAAGGCACATAGCAAGTCCTCACCGATGTGCTCTTTGCAAAAACGCATTGGAAACCTCAGAACACATGTTTAATGATTGTGAGTATGCAAAGAAGGCCTAGTCTATCTTCCTGACCGGACTGAATGTGAGACCCCCAACACAATGTTCGATTGCAGATATGTTCTCCACTTGGAAAGCCAATTATCCTCACAATATTGCTGGCAAATCTCTATGGCACAAAGTGTGGATTGCTGCCCCTAAATATGTATGCTGGAAGTTATGGCTAGCCCGGAATGAAATCATCTTCAACCACAATGAAACACCTGCAGAAAAAGTGGCAAACCAGGCAAAGAAACTCCTTTTAGAAACTCTGAACCATTCTTCAGTCAAAGATGATAACTCATTCCGAAGAGAAGAAAGGGCGTGGTTGGATGCCTTCTCCTACAAGACTATACCTCCAACAATCACACGACCATTTCATAAGGAAATATGGCAGATTCGAGATCCTATGGACATATTTCAGCAGTGGTGGAAATCCCAGGGCAATTGCACTATCTTCTTCGATGGTGCCTCAAAAGGCAATCTAGGCAGGTTAGGAGCAGGAGGGGTGATCTTCTATCTGAACGGGGAAAAATATGACTTTAGTTGGGGACTTGGACTGAAAACCAACAACCAGGCTGAAGCTCTCAACCTTTTAAAAGCTTGTCAATTGGCCAGAAAAGAAAGTCCAAGTGAAATCATAATCTTTGAAGATTCAGAATTGTTAATAAAGTCAATAATAAGCAAGAAAGGGCTCAAGGATCCAGCGCTAAACAAACAGCTCTCAAGAGTGAGCAGAATTCTGAAGGACTTCTCCTCAGTTCAAATTTTCCACATACTCAGAGAATTAAACAAGGAAGCAGACAGACTGGCAAATATAGGATGTACTCTACAAAATGGAACGATCAGCATAAATGTAGGTGCTTTGAATATGACAATTATTCCCTAACTAGAAAAGGTGCCCATGTAAAATCTGCGAATTGTAATGGTTGATTAGGCTTCACCCAACCTGAATTTTATCAATAAAACATAATCGTTCCAGTTAA
>APFE030397253.1:21069-65602 GCA_000404065.3 Pinus taeda | reverse complement strand
GGCCATATGAATAGCTTATCTGCGATTTCCACCAAGCTCTCACCCTTAAAAAGGGAATCCCAAATGTGGATTTCGGGGGAAGCCCGAGTGTGGATTTCGGGGGGAAAATGAGAAGAGGATAAGACTTTTATGGACATTGACGAATCCATCAGAATGTTGAATGACTCTACCGACCCACTATTCTTTTCTAATACATAAAGGGACAAGATTATTGAGCTGGAGGGTATTAAGAATCCGGTGTTGCTCAAACAGGAGGAGGACAGGGGAAAAACGAGAAGAGGATAAGACTCTTATGGACATTGACAAACCCATCAGAATGTTGAATGATGCTACCGACCCACTATTCATCTCTGATACATACAGGGACAAGATTATTGAGTTGGAGGGTATTAAGAATCTAGTGTTGTTGAAACAAGAGGAGGACATCTGTATGAAAAGTAGGGCGATTTGGGTTCAAGCAGGGGATAAGACCTCAAAATTATTTCATCGGCAGTTCAACAATAGAAAGAGTATAAATTTCATCAAGAACATATGGGATGCGGCAGGAAATTTCCTTACCTCACAATCTTCTCTAGAACTGGAGGCAATTAATCATTTCAAGGATCAGTATAAGGACCAAGATCATGAATTTCTAGCTCAGACATAATTTATCACTCAAATTCAGGTGATGTTCTTGGGGGAGGATAATGTTTTATTAAGTAGACCCATCACTAAGAAAGAATTGATTGAGACTATGAAATAAAATAAAGTGCCCGAGAGAAGAGCCTCGGACTCGATGGATGGGGGTTGGAAGTGTTTATTCATTTCTCATATCTAATGATTCCAGATCGATTGGTAGCGGTTGAGGAGTCTCAGATGAATGGCTTCATTCCTAGGGCAATAAATTCCACATTTATCGCTCTCATCCGTAAGAGAAAAATCTCCCAAACATTTGTGGACTTCAGACCGATATCACTCTGCAACGCTGTGTATAAATTGATATCCAAATTGATAGCTAGAAGGATGAAGTTGATTCTATCCAAACATATTACTAAGGAACAATTCGGGTTCATTGAGGGGAGACAAATACAAGATTCTGTTGGTATTGCTCAGGAGATTATGCATTCCATTACATCCAGGAACCTGAAGTCATGCCTTCTCAAGGTGGATTTAACCAAGGTGAATGATTGTATTAACTGGGAATTCCTCAAACTGATTATGTTCAAAGCGGGTCTATCCTATCCTAACATTGGATGGATTATGACTTGCATAAAGACCACAAATTTTGTTGTTATCATAAATGGATTGCCTTCCAAATTCTTTTCGGCACATAGGGGCTTGAGGTAGGGATTGATAAAATATGAGAATCCAGATTAATTTATCAATCAAATGCAATTACATATATACAAGAAGTGTTGTCTCAAGATAGGTACGCTATCTTGGAAACACAATCTGTTGGTTGAGAGATTATCTCAACCACACATCAATCTAGGAAATAGATCCTAACTACTAGAAACATACTCCTTTACTTAGTAAGAATCACAACTGAGACAAGTAGGAATTAGATATTCCAACACTTTCCCTTAATGAGTACTTGTCTCCATATAAATCTGTAAAATCTAGTTGTGGTCAAATATACCAAAAAGAATATGTTGATGTCCATATAAAGGAGCAACCATCCATCGAAATGCGTGGGTACTAACCGCTGCAACCGCCAGTCTTGTAGGATGTCCTTTGCATACATGGTTCTTCCAACCATTATAACTGCACACCTGTGCCTGTTCTTGTAAATCCCCCTCTAATATCATAATGGGTTTTATTGAATTACCCGTAACCATGCTCTAGGTTTTATTGGATCACCCTCAACCATGCCTCCAAGGGCTCTCATCCATCAAGTCTAAACTCAGTCACGAAGGCTCAATACAACCACGAAGGCTAACCATAGCCACTCTAGGCCACAAATCTGCCACTAGGGCACTCCAACCACTAAGGCTCACCAAAGACCTTACTCAACCAGGCCAAGGGTTTTCTTGGCTAACCCTAAACCATGCCAATAGGAATCTCTGTCCCACTTCACTGTTACACGTGGTTTCTAGCTTACCACAAACCGACACTGCAAATATAAAGTGGTTTTTAGATTACCACGAACTATATGGGGATACACATGCCTTACAAGGCTTACATCACAACTCCAACTCTTGGAGTTATCAGGTACATACATTACAAAGACCACTACAAAACATCTTAGACTTGCTTACTAATGTATGTGATACACGCTATGAGTCTGCTTTGTTTCAACACACAATATTTTACCTTATTTGTCCATCTATCTTTTAATTTTTTATGTTGTCCAATAGTTATTTTGGATTTCCATATGTACGTAAATGTGATTTGCTAAAATAGCCAATTCTAACAAAATCATGACCCATTGAGCTAGCTAAACTCAATAAAAAACTTGAATAATCCAATACACTTACCATAATTCCATACACATACGCATAGAAGGCAATCATTTTATAAAATCGGAGAAGTGGTCGTTCTGGTTAGACCATAAGGTGTCCTGTGGGAAAGGTGTCTTATGGGAGAAACCGGTAGATTTGTTGGTAAAGAACCTTGGCAAAAAATATGTGGCAATCTTGCTCATTCGCCCGCCCTATGCCTAAGCCAAAATTCTCACTTCTTTCACCATTTCCCGCGTGATGAACAAATTATCGCGCTGCACAACTTTCTCGAGTATACAATGGATTTCGTCGTGCTCCAGATCTTGTAGAATGTGAGCCCAGGCATCTTTGGTGCTCAGGAAGAACCCCATGTAAGTGAGGTTGATCTTCTCCTCCTTCAAGTTCTTGTAGGAGGGCTTGTTCATATGGATTTCTAGGTGGCCTCTGTGCGTGAATCCGAATTCGTCCAAAGGGATGATCGACCAGTCTTCGGATTTGATCTCCGAGTGCCAAATCTCAGCTGAAAAAAAGAAAAAGAAAAAAAAGAACCCCATCAGAAAGGCCATCGAAAATAAGAGGATCGATAGGGCCTCCTAACTCATGGCTTGAAAGCGAAATGAAGAAGATTGCCATTTTTGCAGGTTATGCCCTGCCATTTCCCAGTGCAGGCATCGACTGACTCCAGTTTTTGGCAATCTGTTAGGGCTCTGAATTGGAGTAATGCCCTATATCATTGAAGCTCTCGGTCGCAGGAATAGCGTCAGAGGAAGCAACAATGGTACTATTCCTATCAGAGAAGCCATGGAAATGAGGCTTCACATGAAGAATTTCGATCTTACACAAAACACACATGGGTGTTGTTCTCCGCCGGTGCTACAACGTCTGCCCATGACATCATTCTGAGGTTCAATTTGAAACCCTTCCCTGAGAGTCACTCTCTCTTGTAATTTTTTTTTCCTACATAAGTCTCTTCCCCGTAGTTACGCAATTGGGATCTAACAATCCAACGCATCCTTCGGTTCCTGAGACGCCACCTGAAAGCTTCGCTAGAAAATTAAATTCACACATTATATGGTGAGATATCTGAAATTCTACAACTTAGGATTGGCGTAGATGGACAAACAAAAAAAATACACATTCTTTCTCAAAACGAAGGTATATACTCCCTATTTCCTATTTTCTAATTCCCTTAGCCCAGGAGGGGCCAGGCCCTCAGGGCTCTGATACCATGATAAAATATGAGAATCTAGATTAATTTATTAATCAAATGCAATTACATATATACAAGAAGTGTTGTCTCAAGATAGGTTCGCTATCTTGGACACACAATCTGTTAGTTGAGAGATTATCTCAACCACACATCAATCTAGGAAATAGATCCTAACTACTATGAACAAACTCCTTTACTTAGTAAGCATCACAACTGAGACAAGTAGGAATTAGATATTCCAATAGGGATGCGCTCTCTCTCCTGTGTTGTTTCTCATGGTCATTGACAACCTCAACAGAAAAGTGCAGAAGGCAAACGTACAAGGAACAATTTCCGGAGTTAGAGTTTCTAAAAAGATTGATATTACTCATTTGATGTTCGTTGACGACCTCCTTATCGGCGGTCCTGCTGCCATTGCTGAATGGACAATTATACATAGCATCATTACTTCCTTTGGGAGGGCATCGGGATTATGTATGAATGGTCCGAAATCAGTTCCCATTCATAATGGTATTACAGTTACAGTAATTTAAGATATAAGATTACTCTTAGGAGTCAAGATGCAACATTTGGATGAAGGCTTTACATATCTAGGGTTCATCTTAAAGCGCAATAACTACCACAACAAGGACTCAGATTGGTTAATTGACAGGTTTCAAAAGAAGCTTGATGGATGGAATCATTGATGGCTGTTTATGGGAGGAAGAATGATTATGTCAAAAGCAGTTCTTCAAAATTTAGCGGTATACTAGATGCATCTTTTCCTATTGCCAAAGAAGATAATTAAAAAGATACAATCCATTGTGGGGCATTTCATTTAGGCTGGAACATTACCTCAACGGAAGTATCATCTAGTTAAATGGTCTCACGTTGCAAGACCCATTGAGGAAAGGGGATGGGGTATCATTGATCCATTAGCTTTCAGCAATGCACTAATCAGAAAGAACATGTGGAGGGCAACTACGGGCACTAGTATATGGTCAAAGGTCATTATAGATAAGTACATGTATGGGAAACCTTTCACTGCATGGGTTTCCGGAGGACAAAGAGGAAGACTACTTCATCATATATATGGAAGAGTATGATGAAAAACATACAATGGATGATGGGATATGTGAGGTGGGAGGTTGGGGATGGGTCAAAAATCAAGATTGGATTGGATGTGATTAAAGGTATGGTGGGAAACCACACATTATCTTATCGAATCCTTCATTTCCTGCATAATAAAGAGATAATCTTTCTTAAACAGATTTTCATATATGATGATTTATGTATTGATCGAAAATCATGGAAAGGTGCCAGGGATATTCAATTACCCAAGGGGGATATCAGTGAATGAGAATTATATATTACTATTTTGAGGAACACAAGTATCTCTCTTAATGACTGGGAGGACCATATGACATGGAGGGCTGCATGAAAAAGGGGAACCCATTGGTAAAATAAATATACAACGAAATTCCAAGGGGGAGAAGGGGTATCAGTGGCCTTCATGGATTCAGAAAATATGTAGAGGGAATATTCCCAACAAGATCAAATGTTTTTACTGGTTGGCTATAATGGACAGATTATTGACATGGAATAATTTACTGAGCAAAGGGCACACAGGGCCAATGGTCCGTCTCCTTTGCATGAGAAGTAATGAGGATAATGTGCATTTATGTTCAAAACTCATAGAAGATATAGATTTCTCCGTTGTATCTCATTTGGGCCAATGGCATAGTAGGAATGCACTTATTTCTGAGAATAGGAATCCGGTTGTAAGGGAAGACGCTATCAAAACAACTACATACCTCAAGGAGTTCGGATCACCTAAAGTTGGTAACTTGCACAAAAATATCATAAGAAAAGACATATGGTATAAGTTGGTAACCTGCACAAAAATATCATAAGAAAAGACATATGGTATAAATTTCCTGTGGGGTTCTTAGATGATGCCAGCTGTAGGAGGAAATGTGGATGCGCAACATTCATTGTCATATAGCTGGCTACTTGTTATCACTTTTGGTGGGAAGGGGGCCAAGGCATGAATAGCAAGGCAGAGATAGTGGCACTATGGGGAGTGCTAATCACAACAAAATCGCTGGGAGTGGAGAGCACATAGGTTTTTGGGGATGCAAAAGAAATTATTGACTCGGCTAAAGGCCAGAATCAATTCAATCCTCCAATTTTAAGTAACTAGATGAAGTGCATCAGGATGCTGGGAGGTACATCAAAATTGATAACATTTATAGGGAACAGAACTGGACAGCTGATATATTATCCAAAAGAGGCATTGGCAAGGCAACATGTAAGTTTTTTTTTTCAGTGTTCGAACAAGGGATCAAGACAAATGTGGGCAGCATTAACTATTCAAAGAAATAGGAGACAGTGCTGGGTAATTTTGAATGCATGGGACATATATTTTTGTAAGAAGTTGCTTTCATTTTGTTTTTTTTGTGGATTATGAACTGAGGAGGACTGAACATGAGACTGAACATGGATTACAGAACTCTAGAGCACTAGAATTAGTAGATATGGTTAATGTAAGAAAGAAGTGATAGATAACTCCTTTTTGCTGTGTTTTTGCTGAAGATGCAGACGGAAACTCAAAATCTATAATGAATGTACTATCTGTGTTTTATTAATATAATACAGAAGCGTTTTTTTTTTTCTTAAAAAAAATATTGTATTGTATTCTTGTCGTGGTCAAATGCATACAGCCTCAGTTAGGGATTTTTAACAAGTATTTCATTGTTTGATTGCAGATTTTTCTCAGCTTCAGAGGACAAAAAGAAGCTAGATGACACTACAAAGGAGCTGGCTTCAATATATGTTCACTTGAATTTCCAGGTGGGTGTCCAGCTTTTAGAGGTCATCGAATGTACGAAGAGACAACCGCGTTTGTCGAGGGGATATCCAGAATACGCAGGTGAATATGTTATCATTTTATCTGTTAATTTTGGAGTTTTACTATCGCTCGGATTTTTTATTAACAACTTTAAAATGATTGAAACAGTTGGGATTGAAGAATCAGTTAGGGAAGTTATGGATCTCCTGGAATGGGGAAGTACGAAAACAGCCGTCGCAGTTATTTTGTATGGTTTTGGAGGAACTGGTAAGACTACCGTTGCGGATGCTGTTTTCTCACGACTTGACTTTGCTGGATGCCGATATTCAATGGTTGAACTCTCTGAGAATACAGATTCCTCTAAGATTGTAAAGTTACAAAAAGACATATTAAAAGATTTGACGGAAAACAAGGATATTAAAGAGGAATTTAGAAAGCACGAGGAAGGACAGCGAAAGCTAAGCAGTAAGTTGAAGGAAGTGCGGGCCTTCATCTACGTTGATAATGTTTCGGATAAAGATCAGCTTCGACAGCTTTTGCCACTTAACATGGATAAAGCAAAGCATGTAAGGCTGCTCGTGACTGCACGTGACATAAATGTGCGTAGAGTATGCCGAATGGAGACGCCTCCCAAAGAGTATTGTATGAGAGGCATCTCTCCTGAGGCAGCAAAGACTGTGTTGCAAAGCCAAATGACCTCGTCCGCAAGGAGTCTATTAGAAGAGCAGATGCCTGGTCACATGGAAGGAAAACTAAGTTCTCAACTCCAACATATAATAGAAAAATGTGGTGGAATCCCATTAATGTTAACCTTGGTAGCACAGGAGCTTTCCTTTGCGAAGGACAAACAAGAAATTTGTGATGTGATAGAAGAAGTAGACAAATTGGAGGGTGAAGCGTTTGGGGAAAAGCTAGAGTCTTACTTCCTCTCCTTCCACAAGCTTCCCAGGGAGTGCAAAGATCCATTCCAAGACATTTGTTCATTTTTCGTAGGTTGGGAGTGGGATATGGTAGCGGATATCGTGGGAAGGTCTGCCCTGGATAGGCTACAAGGTAGAGCACTTGTGAGCAAAGGCACAAATGGGATAGTCGATGTTGTACATGTACATGATGTCATTCTGGAAATCGGTCGAAGGAGGACAAAGGCAGTGAGATTCAACTCCACTACAACAAGAGAACTTATGTACTTTTTAGCAAATGAGGATGAAAAGGTATCAATATTAAGATCTTAATCCATTTCGGTTTTGATCCATTTGAAAAGTTATCAAATATAAGATCTTGACTAACCATGATGTGATCCAAGGGAGGGCATTGTTTTCGCTTACTGACAATAATGGTGTCGAGTGTATCGACCGTGCTCTGTGCACTTAAAATAGTGACTCATTGAAAAAATAAGTTACTGGTTTACATTTTATTGACTATTCTTGTATTTGGAAACTTAAAACCAAACCTAGTATAGGAACATTTAAAAGGGTTTTTTTCTTAAAGGCCACAGTTCTAATTCTACATCAACCTTTCACAGGTGATGCAGTTGAGATATTTGATTTATAAACCTGCCAAGGATTTGAATCAACTCAACAAGGCAAGTATACTTCAAATATTTAGTTCCTTGTTTGTTCACTGTGTTCTTTTGTATATTTTCAAAATAGAACATTGATGATTTAAATATGGTTTTCACATATCATTTGGGTAATTTGCAGATGCCTTCAAACCTTAGGTACATGGAGATTGATGGAAAACTACATGGAGATGAGTCAGAGTACTTTCCTACGAGGCTTTTGTATCTACCCAATTTGAGGGTACTGAAATTGATCAACTTTGAAAGCTTGAAAGAACTGCCAAGTGACTTGGCTAATCTGGTAAATGGCTTGCGTGAATTAACTCTTTCAAATTGCAAGTCTCTTGAGCAACTACCGTATTCAATTTCAAAACTCAAGGACTTAAGAGTATTGAAAGTGGATCATTGTGATCGTTTGAAAGTGCTTCCTCGCAGGTTAGGAAAATTAACCTCCCTTGTTGAACTTGATCTGTCAAATTGTCAAAATCTTAAGCAGTTGCCAAAAGATTTTGGATTATTGAAATCTGTACAAGTACTCAATTTCAAGCATTGTGAGAGTCTTGAAGCGCTTCCTGTCAGTTTTGTAGAACTTTTGTCATTGAGAGTTTTAAATTTATCCTTTTGCAAAGCCCTCAAGCATCTTCCTGATCACTTAGGAAATATAACATCCCTTGTGCAACTGGATCTATCATATTGTCAAAGTCTAAATAGTATTCCAGAAAGCATTGGAAAGTTGTCATTAAGAGTATTGAATTTATCCTTTTGCAAAGCTCTTAAGAATCTCTCTGATAGCTTAGGAAATTTAACATCCCTTGTGGAACTGGATTTATCATCCTGTCAGAGTCTAAGCAGTTTTCCAGAAAGCATTGGAAACTTGAAGTTGTTGCCGTCCATGAATATTTCATCGTGTTTGGGGATGAAAGAATTACCCCCAGGGTTTTGCAACCTATCTATTACATCTCTCGAGTTGACTGCGTGTAGCCGTTTGGAGAAGCTCCCAGATCAGTTTGGTGAAATAAAAAGTTTAAAGGTTCTCAAACTCAAATCTTGCACGCAATTACAGAAGCTTCCGCTAAGTTTCCCAGAACTCCGATATTTGGAGCAGCTGGATTTATCAGGGTGCCATGGACTTCAAAAGTTATGTGTGGACTTCCATCGCCTCTTATCATTACAAACTTTATCGTTGAAAGGCTGTAGCCATTTAAAGCAGTTCTCACAAGCATATTGTCTGCCTTCATCATTGCGACATCTCGAATATTGTCTGCCTTCATCATTGCGACATCTCGATCTACGTAATTGTGAGATGTTAGAGGGGGAATGTATGTACGACGTGCTTCAAATAGAAAAATTAGAGTTGTTGTACATAGCAAATAGCCCCAAGCTGCAGGAGGGATGGAGCCAGATATGCCGATCGAGAGATGCACCATTGCCTTTTAAAGTGGACGTAGGGAAGGTGATGCTAACAGCCACTCATCCATAGTTACAAACATGAAACTTTATCTTACATTTGTGCATTATGATTTTACTTTTAAGATGTTTTAAAGGAAAGAAATAAAAACACGCTGAGCAAATGTTCTAATAGTTTTCCTTTCTATTAAGTTTAGTTTTATTAACAGAAGTTTTATGTTTAGGATATGACGGAGGTGGAAAAGAAGAATGAATGGAAGAACTTGTCATCAAAATTGGAGCTCCTCCTCAAAGATGGGCAAGGAGAGCCATTCGATCTATCTCGTTTTTGTCCAAACACTATTCTGCTTGTCATTTTTGATTCTCAATTAAATTTCAACAGCTATTTTCCTTGGCCTTTAATTGAAGAAGCCATAGATGACATTGAAATAAATTTTGAAATGATCTATGTTGGCAACCATTTTAATAGGTTGCCTCTGATAGTGGCTGAAAAAGTTAGAGGCCGTGCTCTTCATAGTTTAGATGCATGTTTACTGTTTGAATTGTTTTCGCCATTAGAAAGAAATGGCGTGAAGTTGTGGCATCAAGAAATGAACCAGTATTTTTTTATGAGCACGAAGATTGTACAGGAGGACAATGGTGTTAAATACTTCTCTGGTTGGCAACTTCTATCGGATACTCAAATGGAGGAGTTTGTTTTAAGTAAATGTGAAAGATACCTTTGGCTGAAGCAGCATGTAGAAGTTACACAAGAAAGTAGCATTCCACTGTTATTAGAATTATTTGTAAATGGAAAGGAGGAGAACAGTTTGCTGAGGAAATCGCAAGAGGTATTCGACTTTCGACGGTACATCCAAGTTTTGACATTTTCAAAAGCAATGTTGCTATTCCAAAATAAAATAGCTGTCGAATTTTTTAACTTTACTTGCTGTTTTTGGTTTATGTGATCACTGCAGGTTGCAGTGGCCGAATTGAAAGGAAAAAGGATTTTATTAGAAATCATTCCAGACAATGAGTGTTATGATATTCACATTCAATCTTTGACTAAACTGTATGAGAAAGAGAGGTCTGATCTGGAAATTATATCAATTCCAACTAGGAAACAAAGTAAAAAAATTGACGTTCCATGGTTGGTCCTCAAAAATCCATGGAAAACAAGTAGCGCAGGGAAGTATTTTCTCATGGAAGACTGCCGAGAGAAAGAAAAGGAGTGGAAAAGATTGGATAAGTGGAAAAGATTGGATAAGTTGAAAAGATTGGAATCATGGTATCCGACTAGAGTCAGGATAATAGAAGCGGATGGGAGAATTGCAGACTATAAGCCCATACTGCGCATGCTGGACAGATGGGGAGAGAGTGTTTATCCGTTTACAGAAGAGGGAATTGAAAAAGTAAGAAAAGAAGAGTGGAATCTACTGAAGAGTATTTCATGTTTGCAATTCCTTTTGAAACCCTTGGAGGATGTATCAAATAAGGTAAGTTCCACTTTGAGTTTGTGCTTATTTGAGATTTTTCTTCAAACTATGAACTAAAGAGAAAATAATTAATAAGACATTTGTCATTGACAATAAATGTGTATCTGCTGTGTTGTATATGAAAAGGTGAAGGAAGAGATGCTGCAGAGGAGAATGACATGTTTAGTTTTTGGGGAGAAGGATCCCAGAAACTTTGTAGACGCAATTAAAAGAAAGCTAGCAACAGTGGGGGATAGCATTCACTTCATCTATATCCCTTGTTTTGACTGGGATAGAGAAGAGACAGTAATGGTTACACATTGCATTAGCATGCCATTTTTTCCACTGAAGGAACCCAAGATGCTGGAAGAGATCGAGGGATTTTCCTTGTTAAATCTTTCACAGTGTGATGCTATGAAGTTTTGGATGCGTGTTTTTGATTTGAATGATGAAATTAGTGGAAGGGATGAAAATGATAAAAAAATAAATGAAATGAAAAGATTCTTGAAATCTTTTGACCATGGAGCTTTATTAATGGACAAACATGGAGAAATGGTTGCAAGCGGAGAAAAGGAAATTCAGGATTGGATAGATAATAACGAATTTGAAGCAAAAGGAATGGATCATGCTCATGCTCATGGATTGCCACTGTTTTTTCCCTTTTGTAAAACACAATAATAAGTTGTAAAAAGCAATTCCTATTTTTTCAATCCATTTCAATTTTTGGGGATTCCAAAGTAATGATCGATCATGTCAATGGGAAGTGCTTTATCAGGAGTTCTCACCTCACAGGATGGATGGACAGGATCATGTTTTATTGGGGTCTTGTAAAGGAATGCTCTATCCAACACATCTACAGAGAACAAAATCAGCAAGCGAACAGCTTGTCAAAGAAGGGTTTGCTGTTAGAATCAAGCTCATGGTCTATGGAAGTAATTTTGGATGAGAAATCCTTTATCATGCAGGACTTCTCTCTCCCAGGAGCTTAATCTCTTCTGGTCTTTTCCTGATATGCTGTTTATATCTCCTTTTGTTTTCTCCTTTTTTTGCCTCTTTCATTGTACTTGTATGATGTATATATTTCTTATCTATCTATGGTAACAGGACCTCATATCTGTATATGCATATGGTTCATGATTTCTGCAGAGCTCCTTATACGAGATGTGTATATGCTAAGATTATTTTTTGTTTTTCTTTTTTCTTGAAGGGACACATCCCAGGTTTATGTTTCGCGGAGAAAAAAACCTTCCGCAGCTTGTTATAACTTGACATTTGTAATGATCTGATTTCTATTATATTATCTCAATATAATACATTATGCTTTTTCTCTCTGAAAAACGGATTGCCACTGTGTTTTCCCTTTTGTACCACACAATAATAAGGTGTAAAAAGCAATTCCTATTTTTTCAACTATGATCCTAAAACTTCCGATTCTACTCCAGACACTTAGATGAATCACAAGTCTCGACAGATTCAATATTAACGATATATACCATCTAGTTTACGATCATAATAAACGTTTCGTAATATCGCTCAAGCTGAGAGTCTTTTACCAACACCATGAATGAGAGCTTCTTTTAGCAGCAGTTCAGCTTAGAAGGCTATGTTTCGAGTGTAAGAAATTTAAAAAGTGAAGTGAGAGAGACAATGGTTGAATACAACACAAATCAACCACACATTGTTTTATCATAGATCACAACCATTACAATATATAGCACTTAACACACTCACTTCGACACAGATTATGACTTCCACTGATTTCATAGGAATCAACACTTTCTAGGCATAAACATAGATCATGACTTTAACTCATTTTATAGGAATCAACACCTTCTAGACTTACGCCTAGATACTCACAATGACACTTACTCATGACATGGAAGAATTACTTCAACACCCTCCCTTAATGTTTACATTAAAAACACATATTACAACAACAATATGATATTTGTCTCACTGGTCTTCATCAACACTCACATCCACTCAAGAATCTAGCAAACACCGCTCTTTCTTCACCACCACATTTTCGAGTTGTCACTTGACCACCATTTAAAACATAATTGCCTTTGACCATCTTTGATGTACTTTGCAGAATTGATGCTTCTCGACCTCCCTGCGCGCACACGGGTTTGTCTTGACACTAAACTATCCTATGGGCACACCTCCATCTGTTGAACACATGGTCTTCCATTGTATTCCCAAGTTATCTAAGAAAGTATTTTGAGTACTAAATGTATTCAGAAGTCAATTTTACAAGATGACCTCTTAAACACATAATCGAATTAACCTGTAAATTAATGTTCCTCGCTCCACACGATGCCACCAACTTATAATAAATTATACATTGTCAAATTAGTGATATATTCTTGTGTCACCATATACATCAAAAACCATCAATTTGAAAATATTTTAATTTTTTCTATAATTAGTTCTTTATTTGATTAGACATGGAACAATAACACATTAACACACTGTAACAAAATTTCACCGTAAAAAATTTCGCCTAACATTTTTTTTTAAAATAAAATAATATAACAACACCACCATCTTCAAAGGAGATCTTCCCATGACCGAAGCTGAATATGGAGTTGACCTCTGAAATCTACCCACTTCGGCTTTTCTTGTATCAACACTCATCAATATATTAGTCTGTAACAATGGCATCTTGGTGACTTCCAATCACAATTGTGCTATATCATTGTGATTACAACAAAACATCAAATTGACCTCTTTGACTATGGCAGCGTAGAGACCAATTTGGAGGCGATCTCCAACTCTTTTGTCAACAAGCAATCCATTACCACGGCCGACCATTTTGTGACCTTTAAAGGGCCGCCATTCTTCGTCACAAGCTAGCGGAATTCACTCACAGTAAAACACAAATATTCCCACTGCGGAATTTGCATTCCGCTTTCTTTTTAATTTCAAATCTCAGTTCCAAATATCTAAAAATTGTTGAGCGGAATTCACTCACAGTAAAACACAAATATTCCCACTGCGGAATTTGCATTCCGCTTTCTTTTTAATTTCAAATCTCAGTTCCAAATATCTAAAAATTGTTGTGACTCTTGCACCATTGCTTCCAACCGATCTACCTGAATCTATCTAAATTTTGTTTGTTATCTCGTGCAGATTCACCGCCAAATCTTCCCACACGATATTCATTGTTCATTCCAATCTAAATTATGGAAGCAGTTCCTTCCATTCCACGACAGCAAACGTTGGAGGTATAGTCGTGATGTTAATTTTGATTTCCATGCGCAGACACGGATCTTCATACATCATACATCACGCGTGCATCACGCCAATCAATGGTTAGCAATAATTTTGCCTATTGGCTTTAGAATCCAACACTACTGGCCTCTCGGCCCTCCAATACCTATGCAATGGATTATCACCCGCACAACTCAGACGATGGATGGTGCCCAGACACCTACTTGAGGGTTTTATCTCTTTGGCATATATCTCGACCTTCCCAATCTCGCGTGTCAAACGTATGACCTTTTTTCCATGGTTGATCTCCAAACAGATCTGGAATGGTTTATAGCTGGGTAGGGAATTTCATCTGCGTGGCAATCACTCGGAATTGCATTTGCTTGGCCAGAGGGAAGAATCCGAGAGAGACACGATATTTTTACTGCAAGTGTTTAGATCTGATTTTCTCCCACGCTACTTCCAAAATTTCTCCAATTACAGCTTTGCCCCGGGATGATGGCTCCCTTATAAATAAATCTGCCCAATTCAAATGGCTTTCGTGTGAAGAAAATTGCAGCACTGGGCCCCATTACTGTATTCCTTTGACAACACCACGTGTAGAATATTCAGACAACAATTTCACACTCCAGTGGTTTCTCACAAGCCCAACAATCTTGCTTGAACTCCAAATCTACACACAGAACTCAGATCTACACCAGAAATGAATCTACACACGCACAAATAAGGAAATCAAACACTAAACTAATCTATGTACAAAATATTAGCTTTAACTCTCTCACATATTCCTGACGTTCTCGTGAGGCAATCCTACCATGTTAGAAATTTAAAGAGAGCAGAGAGATAATGGTTGCATACAACATCAATCAACCACATATTGTATTGTTTTATTATATATGACAATAATTACAATATATAACACTTAACACACACAAATATATCATGACTCCAACTCATTACATAGGAATCAACACTTTTATATCATGACTTCAACTCATTACATAGGAATCAACACTTTCTAGACTGACGCCTAGGAACTCACAATGATACCTACACATAACATAGAAGCATTACTTCCAACACCTAGTTCAGTTGTTATTGTTGAAGATCAAAATCCATCTAAAGTTGAAGAGATACCAAAAAGAATCTTCCTCCTTGCAAAGGAGACTAATTAGGAACAATCAACCTCTTTACTCAGGCAGAAACTCCCCATCCTCTTTTGAATACATCCCCACCCATCCCTTGTTCGTGCATTCGGGTTGTGGGCCATTTCTTAAAGAAATAACCTCCCATCTTTCATTTACAACCAACTCAATGGAAAATTCTCCACCCCTCCTCTTTTGGATACATTCCCACCCATCCCTTGTGCGTGTGTTAGGGTTGCAGGCCATTTCTTAAAGTTAAAAGCAATAACCTCCCATAGTTCATTTCCAGCCAACTCGATGGTAGATTCTGTAGACACCCCTCAACAACAATTAACTTCGGATTTTTTTTTGCGGTAATCCTTGACTAATGTTCTCCTAATAACATAAAAATTCAAATAAAATTGACCTCCTATCACCCCTAAAGAGAATCCTATGAAGTTCCAAGTACAAGTTTGGGTGACCTAAATGAGATTGCCAGTCAAGATTTGTTGCTCAAATTTAACAAATGATTTATAATAACTTAGATCCATCTAACACTGGATCTATCATGCTCTAGAGGGATCAAATCTCTCGAGGTGCAAACCTTTCCTCAAGTTCTACTTTCCAAAAAGAAGGTTTGTACCTCAAGGGATTTGATCCCTCTCGGTGCATGATAGATCCAGTGTTAGATGAATCTAAGTTGGTTTCAATTGAGGGCATCAATGTCACATTTTTAGATTTCATTATTATGTATATGTTTGAGATAAACTTCAAAATTCAAATTATGTATTCTTTGTTTAACATGACCATATCATTCTCTTCTTTAATTTAGTCTGTGTTGCTTACCTTGAATGGTTTGTATGTCTGTGATTGGATGCTTTGAGTTGTTGTCTTATATTTTTATATGTGTATGTATTGTCTATTAGTAATTAGTTGGTGATAAGGAAAGGAGACAATCTTGTCAAGAGTTTGCAGAAGGATTGATACTACACATATATTTCATTTAATTTTAGGCATCACAACTTCTAACAACTAATTATTTCTAAATAGTGTCTCTAGAAGGTATTGCTAGATATATCTTGAAGAGCAGTTTTAATAATTTACTGCTTAATAAAAAAAAAAAATCGGTAACGTTTGAAATAATTTATTTCCTTCAAGAATATTTTGATGATTTCTTTGCATATAGTCTATCTTACAAAGTCAAGAAATAATGTATTTTTTAAGTTTTTTTTAATGAGTGGCGAGATTTTTCAAATCTTTACATTATTTGTTTCTCCAAACAATTATTACATCTCCTTCAAGAATATTTTGATTTTTTTTAAATGTTTATAAATATATATTTTCCTCTTATAAATATTTTGAATATATGCAAATTTGAATATATTTTGAATATATGTAATTGTTTATTAGTAATTAATTGGTGATGAAGAAGGGAGATGATCTTGTCAAGGATTAATTTTCATTTTGCAGGTGAATTGATTATGCATATCCATTTCATTTTAAGAATAGGTATCACAACTTTTGACAACTAATCAATTCTTAGTAGGGTCTCACTAGATATTACCAAATATATCTTGATTTATTGTTTTTAATAATCTACAACCTCAAGATTAACAACATCTAGTGCAAGCAATCAAATAGGATTAAAAAAGTACATCTATACTAAAATGAATGCATCTAGTGCAAGCAATCAAATACGATTAGAAAACAACATCGACACTGAAATCAATGCATGTAGTGCAAGCAATCAAATGAGATTAGAAATCAACATCTACACTAAAATCAATGCATCTAGCGCAAGCAATCAAATAAGATTATACATGCACATCTACAGTGAAATCAATGCATCTAGTGTAAGAAATCAAATAGGACTAGAAAATAACATCTACACTGAAATCAAAGCATCTAGTGCAAGCAATCAAATAGGGTTAGAAACAGCATCTACACTAAAATAAATGCATCTAGTGCAATCAATTAAATGAGATTAGAAATCAGTATTTACATTGAAATCAATGCATCTAGTGCAAGCAATCAAATAGGATTGGAAATGCATATCTACATTGAAATCAATGCATCTAGTGTAAGCAATCAAATATGATTAGAAATCACCATCTACACTGAAATCAATGCATTTAGAGTAATTGATCAAATAAGGTTTGAAATCAACATCTGCATTGAAATCAATTCATGTAGTGCAAGAAATAAAATACAATTAGAAATCAATATCAACACTGAAAACAATGCATCTAGTGTAAGCAATAAAATAGGATTAGAAATCATCATCTACACTAAAATCAATGCATCTAGTGTAATAAATATTATTCCCTCTTTTCCCCCTCAATCTATATCAATATCTCCCTCTATCTCTCATTCATTGTCTCTCTATTTCACCCCCCCAAACACACATGCTCCCTCTCCCCCTCCCTCTCCCTCCCTCTCCCTATCTCTCTTTTCTTCCCTCTCTTCACCTCTCATCTATATCTCTATCTCCCTCTTCCTCCCCTTTGTCTCTCTATATCACCCCCAAAACTTACACACCCTTTCTCCATATCAATCTATCTCTCTCTCTCCCTCATCCACTCCCTCTCCCTTTCTCTTCCCCTTCTCTCCATCTCTCCCCCTTCTATCTCCCTTCCCTCTTACTCTCCTCTCTCCTT
The DNA here is from genome assembly GCA_000404065.3 of Pinus taeda. Taxonomy (NCBI): domain Eukaryota; kingdom Viridiplantae; phylum Streptophyta; class Pinopsida; order Pinales; family Pinaceae; genus Pinus; species Pinus taeda. Next base: position 47,729 of record APFE030397253.1, on the reverse strand, counting down.
CTCTATTTATCTCCCTTATCACTCCCCCTCTCTCTCTCTCCACCTTTCTCTCTATATGTATTTGTTCTTACTTCCCTCTCACTCTCTGTCTAGCTCCATCTCTCTCTCCCTCCATCTCTCCTTCACTCTCTCACATATTCTCTCTCTTCCTTCATCTCTCTCCCTTTATCACCCACCCCCATCTCACTCTCTTCTCCCTCCAACTTTTTCACTATCTCCCTCCCTCTCTCCTCTCCCCCCTTCCTTCAATCTCTCCTTCTTTGTCTCTCGATCTCACCCCAATACTTACACACACACACACACACTCTCTCTCTATCTCCCTTATAACTCCCTCTCTCTCTCTCTCTCTCTCTCTCTCTCATTTTCTCTCTCTATGTATTTCTTCTTCACCTTGTCTCTCCTCCTCCAACTCCATCTATATGTCCCTCCCTCTCTCCTCCTCTCCCTCAAGTCCTCTCTCTGGTCCTTCCCCTCTCTTTCTTTCTCCCCTACAAGCCTCTCTCCCCCCGTCTCTCTCTCTCTACCCTCCAACCTTGTCACTGACTCCCTCCCTTTCTCCTTACCTTCCTCCCCCTCTCTCCCCCTCCATCTTTATGTCTCTCGCCTCCCCCCCCGCCCTCCCGCCCCCCTCCATTTGATGTCCCCTCCCCCTCTCTCCCTCTCTTCCTCTTTCATTCATCTCTTCTCTCTCTCTCTTCATTCCTTTCTCTCCCCTCTTCTTCATTTTATCTCCATCTCTCCCTTGTCACCCCCTCTATCTCTCCATATCTATCACTCCATCTCTTTTGTTCCTCCTACATGTATATCTACAGTTCATAAATATCATGACATATTAAATATATATATAATATAACAAATTATAATATATTAAATTTAATCTTATATTAATCCAAAGTTATTAAATTTAATAATATTAATATTAGAGTTAATGAATGCTTTCACAAGGCATGATAACAAAATTTATAATAAAACTACATCAAATTAATATTTCAATATTACAAGTTTGATGTGGAAATATTATGTTTTTTAAAGATTTTAATATATCCATAGGAATGTTTTCCTTTAAGGATTCATTTTAAAAATATTTAATTAAAATATATATTAAAAGATTTTGGAGCAAGATTTTCTATTCTGTGTGTTGAATTAACCTTTTTCCTTTGATATAAGAAATGGTATTGCTTTTAGTAAAGAGTAAATGTTTAAAATTTTAACTAATTTAGAATTATAATGTGGTAAATTTTTATGTTAAATGTAAATTCATGATCCATTCAAATTCAGGTATATGATAAAGAATCTATTAAACACATGAGATAATGTATTATCCATTCAAATTATATATAATAATACATAGTTATATTCTAATAATTAATCTTAGTTCATTAATAAGATTACAAAGTTATATATAATTTAAAAGTTCAATTCATATATAATTTAATATTCAAGCTAATGATTTGGCCAACATTAGCGAAAATTATTTTTACTATTTTTTGAGGACATGACATACTTAAACATCGAGGTCATACTAGGTTATAGAATGCACCTCTTGACCCAATGATATTCAAAGTTTGGTGGTGTTTTTTATGGTACACTCACTTGAGCTTTGGAAATATATGTATTGTATACATGTGTCACATAATGATAATATGTGGAGGTTGTATATACATGACTATATATCTATATTCCTAATCAAATGTTTAAATATCTACACGATGTTTTGGCTATACTATAATATGTGCGACATATGTGTTGTTAGCTATGTGTGGAGTGTTGGAAAGGCAGAGGACGAAAGGCACAAAATACCAAAAAAATCACACACAAATAACAGGAGTTGTGACTCTTCAATTGATCACGCAAAAACTTGATTCAAATAGACTTAATTACAATGAACCAGGTGAGGGGTATTTATTTTTTTTCGACTAAAGACTCGCCCAAAATAACTTAGCATGCACACAGACATACTAAATTCGGACTTCTCCAAATATAAACCGAACTCAACGTGACTCCTACTTAACTCAATGAACTCACACTCTAAATATTGACTGCACTTAACTCAACTTATCTCTGCATGCATTACTAGCCTTGGATATGCATGAGGGCGTAATTACTATTTCCAACACTCCCCCTTAATTACGACTGTATGACAACATAACTCAAACATGACTGAACACGACTCAACTATGCCTGCTAGGCTTGCAATAGAAATTGACTTAATCATCACTCAAACATGTCTTCTGGTCTAAGTCTCAGCTAGGCTTACAAAGACTCAAAACTTTGACAATTTTACATTTTCTTTTTTCATTTCTTCCAAATTCTATATCCTCGAAATTGCTTCATTATCTGTTGTGTGTTCTTGTCGTAGGCTCCACATTTCTTTACTTGTTCCTGCTGTAATTTTTCTTTGACTTGTCTAGACTTTGGGCTGAAAAACAATATGACCCTGCCTTCTACAACTTCCTCTTCAAGAATTTTTTCAACCATAAACTGTTGCCACAACATTGCATCTTCAAACAATCTTCTTTTCTCTGCTTCTTGAGCTTCATATTCCTCACTTTCTTTCTGCCATATTTCTTGATGACAGAATTTGATCTTTTCTTGACTCCATTGCTGAAAATTTCTTTCAATGCTTTCATATTTGTTTTCAGAAATGACCATCTCATTCACTTCATTTTCATCATCAGGCACTCCTTTTTTCATGTACTATGCACACTCAAGATCAATGTTAGAAATATCTTCTTTATGCTCTGCATTGAGAGCTTCATCCTCTTCATATTCCTTCTCTGCCTTCTCATTTTCCCTCATTGCATCATAATTTTCATTTTCTGCTCTTTTACCAGCCTCTGTTGTTGCAAACATGTTGTCTTCCACTTGGATTCGAATCCCAAGTGGGTTTCTCTCAACAAATAACAACATATCAATATTTTCTTTCTATTGCATCATGTGAAACCAGTCATCACCAGTTAAATTATCTTCACCAAATTTAACATAAACAATTCCGTTTATTGGATCCACCAAACCACTTATTGATCTATTAATAGTTTTATCTATGCCGAACTCAATTATTTATTATTCACACACTACTCCACGAGTAGTTCCAACTACTTCATAACTTGCTGCTACAATGACATCTTCAACCTTCAATTCTTCATCAAACATGATGCTTACCATATTGCCACAATCAATCCCTATTTCACAAATTTCATTACCATAATGTTCATCCACCCTATGGTGGGATATCTGAGCATGCATGTACTCATTGACAATTCCAAACCCATTAGCGACGGCTGTATTCACCAATCCACATCTCACTTTGTAGTCGTTTTCCACATGTATTTCATCGCAGTGGTATTTACCATCATCTGCACCATCCATGTTATAGTGGAGTCATTGAGCATTTATATGGTCTTGCTCTACTTCAGAGACAAAGGCTTCAACTTCTCTCTCTGTAATATTTGTTGCATCTTCTTCATCCATATGCATGTCTTCATAATGGGTTTTAATTTCATAGCCATCATGACCATTATCCACTTTTGAATGAGATTCTCCAAGATTTGTTGTTCTCTTAGAGTCTTTCTCATCTACTCTCAGATATGTAGCTGACTCAACAAATTGTGACACATCTTGCTGTTGCACATCACCCCCCCTTGCACCAAATTCTTCTTCAAAGATCTTCCATGCTTTCTTGGAAGCTGTAGCTTTTTCTACCTTATACAAAAACTTCTCATCCAATCAATCTCTTATAAAATCTAATGCTAAAGCATCACATACTTCATCATAAGGGTTATTATATGAGTACTCAGTTAACTCTTTAGTTTGAAGATAATTTAGCATTTTGATAACCCAAAACTCAAAATATTCACCAGTAAACATAGGAGGTGGTAGCAGATCAAAGCTACACCAGTCAACCTCAATTTCTTCTTTGTCTTCTGCTAGACTTCTCAGTCTCTCGGCTGTGACCTGAACCTCTCTAAATATGATAAGGATATTTGTCTCTTCTTGTCGATTCCTTTTCTTAATCTCCTTTAGTCATGCTTTGTGACACATAATGGTTGTCTTTCCTTTGTCTTATAACTTCTTTCGTGATTGCATGAGGTTATCTTCTATATCACCCTTGGAAAAAAGATATGATTTTTAATATGTGCCCCGTAAAGCACAATCTTCACCCAAAACACTATCATACTGAACAAGACACCAAAAAATTTATAGACAAACTAACTTTCGCAAAAACTTAAACTCTTTCTAATTAAAAACTTCCAACACCACAAAAAAATATCTTAACTCAAATAATAAAAACCTGGGAACCTTTGTTTTTATTTAATATAAAAAAAAAACTTAAAAAAATAATTCCTTAATATGTTTTTTTTCATAACCCTTCGAATAATATTTTAAAAACATCAAGTTAAAAAATATGTGATCCCTTTTCCAAAAGTTACATCGGCCCTTTTAAAACAACACCATTCAAGCCTTTTAAAATAACACTTTAATACGATCGAACTTTGTTCATCAAAGTATTAAAATATTAGCATATGCATAACGACACCATTCAAGCCCTTTTAAAATAACACTTTAATACGATCGAACTTTGTTCAACAAAGTATTAAAATATTAGCATATGCAAAAATACCTTTTAGACCTTTTAAACAAAATTGTGGCCCCTTTCGAAACAAGAATTCTCACGGCCACGCTAACTTTTTTGACAACAACGTGGTGAGGGTTGTTCACGAAAACGAAAGCTGTGACAACTACTCAATATTACAACGACTTCTATAAACTTTGTTTCAAACACTTTGTGATCTCTACTTACAAACGATGCAGTCTACGGCTTGGCTATGACGCGTTTCTCCACGGAATCTTCTCAATATGGTGGGCATCTGCCCATGCTCGTTCCCGCATGCAATGATGGAAAAAAAAAAGCTTTCGACTCTCTCCATGACTTATCACTCACCTAGTGTGGCTTAGCAAGTTGCAGTTGCAGGCTCTTTATCTCCTTAGATCATTGAGTTCTAATACCAATTTGTTAGAAGGGCATAGGAGGAAAGGTACAAAATTCGTACACAAATAACAGGGGTTGTTATTTTTCAATTGATCACAAAAATTTGATTTGACTTGACTTAATTACAATGAATGTAATGAAAAGTATTTATCCTTTTTCTACTAGCTACTTGTCCAAAATAATTTAACATACACACACTAAATTTTCTCCCAATATACACGAAACTCAACCTAACTTAGTGAATGACACTCTAAATCTAGTTCAAGTTATCTCTTCATGCATTACTTTACTTTACTTGGATATGCATACGAGAGTAATTACTATTTCCAAGATGGACGCTTGTATCATGGTTCCAAAGGTTGGTGATGTATGTTGCATATTATTTATGTCTTATGGTTAAGCCTGACAAACCAATTGCCGCAACACTTGATATATGTCATAAACCTAACGTTGAGGACCGTAAAGAGGCATTATTTAAGTCAAAGCTTAGTCATGAGATGATTTTGTGGTCGTATCCTACATGCACTATTTCAGCCTGCAAGAATTTAAGTAATGGTCCAAAATTACAGTGATTTGTGACATATAATGCCCTTATCTATATGTACATCATTCAAAGTAGATCATATGGTATGTCAATGGAATTTGATATGTTATAACGATGACCTTAATTCTGCTTCACAAATCAATAAATGTTGTTAATTTCTGGAAACGACCAGCGGTGTATGGTTTTGGGTTATGCCAGTGTTATCAAAGCTCTGCTTATAATGTTACAAATACTTTGTATGATTTATTGCAGTATTTGAGGTGTAACATTTATAATTGATCATAGTCTACGAAACTACTAGTTTGCTATTACAATTATGGATGGTGGGATGGGTTTTGCATGGAAGTCTACCGAGATTTCATTAGTTCTGGAAACTTTTTGAAGGTGACGTGCCATAATAGTTTATACTCTATGGTGACATGTTATTTGAATAACTCTTATTCCCACTTCTGAGTAACCTCCTCCTCATTGTCAAATCTTCTATGGCGGTTTGTCCTTATTGGTGTATATCCTCCAATCGTATGACTTGGCATGGTGCTTTAACATATTTTCATCATCCAAATTTTCCACCCTTTGTACCCACTACTCTGCAAAATTAACTTACCTCTTTCGATTTTCCCATTTGCATTTACTACTCCGCTATACCTTGGCGTTGATCTTTTACCCTCATTCTCATTCTTCCTTGCAGGTTCTTTGAGGAAAACTCAATCAATCTGTATGGTTGCATGCCCTGGAAGAAAAATAAGGGTTATTAAGGTTCGATAGAGAAGGACTAGCATGAATTTCGTTATTGCAAATGAATTTTTGGTCCTCAGTTCGTTAAGTTCATAGGTATGCTTAAATAGGGTTTCCTTAGTTAATGAATTTGGTCATTATTTGGTGTCAATTCCTATGTCATTCTCCTTTCTCGTTAGGTTCTTATCTGCTTTGTATAGTATTAACTAGTTAGCTCTCATCCTCGCCTTACAATTCAATTGTCAAACTACCTTTATTGTCAACTTGGTGCCCATTATTAATTTCCATTGTTTCTCTACAATTGAAGTTGAAAGGGTGAGTTAGTTTCAATATTCATGTTTTGTCTAGCCTTCCTTTACACTGGTCATCTGTGCACTAAATGTCACGACCCTAGAGGGTTTTCGTTGGGCAAATAAACCACTCTTTGCTACTGCTTTCTTTCTATCTTCTTGAGAGATGGAATATGATCCTCTTCTTCCTCCTCCTCTTGGCTTGAAGACAAGGAGTCTCCAGTGTGATCTTGATCTTCCGTTGTTGTCACAATTTGTTGTCCCTTTGTCCCTCTTAATTGATCAACTTGTTTTTCCAGCTTCAAAGGTGTTTTCTAGCAAGGTATCTTTCTCCATCTCTTTCCTCAACTTCCTGTCATAACATGATAGAATACCTAGAACTTAAATCCACTCATGACAAGAAGACATTAGTCCTATAAACCCCTAGTATAACATGCTTCATGATAACCACTGGCTAAGCTAAAATTGGATGGTAGGCTGAGAGGCAGACTCGGGATTATGTAGTTGAACAACTCAGGAGGTCTGAGGTTAGGACAAAGCCTTATGACTTTGTAATTCGTACTTCAGGTAGGCCACGACTTTCCATATGTGTATTTTAGGGGCTCAAGAGGTCAGGATGAGGGCTTGAGGCTTGAAGATGCCCATGGGGTAATTTTAGAGGGACATGGTCCAAGCGATTGTACAGTTAAAGAGCTCAAGGCTAAGGCTTGATGCTTGAGATTGTGTAGTGCACAAATGATATTGGCTGAAGGTAGGGACTACGTAGTTATGGAGCTCAAGGGCTGGGACTAAGCACTGAGATTGCAAGATGCATAGTTCTGAGAGGAAAGTAACTCACATTGCGTAGTTCCAAGAAGAAAGGTTGAGGCTTGAGGACTAAGACTACACAGTGTGTAGTTCAAGAAGGCTGAGTTACGCCAAGTTGCTCAGTCGGGAATTTTTCCAGATTTGTCTTAGTGTGGAATCAGTGAGGCCAAAGTGAACGGTGATAATAATTGAGTATGAATCGCACAGCTAAAATAGTTGAAAACACAACATAGATCACCCGGAACACGTAGACAACATACTTTCCTCAATGCGATGGCGTTGCGACAACTTACCCCGAGTGTGACACTCAAGATACAAGAAAGCCCCGTCATTCTCTCTTGAAAGCCTACCCCTAGCTCGTAATTCTATCTACCTGAAAGGGAAGCGAGACTCGAAGAGCATTGTATGGGTGAGAAACCATAATGATATATGCCCATATCTGCCCTCAATCTCTCTCATTCTCTTCTTGGGAACGATGCATCGAAGAATCACTTCCTTCGACATCGAAACAAGGTCGGTTCATCGAACCGCAACATACGTGGGTGCAGAAGAAAAGATGGATGGCACCTATACTAATTGTTGGCCCAGCTGGAGCACCCGGCGGGCACCTAAATGTCATTCCAAAGCCATGCTTCATGGGTGGGAGAGCAAAGACATAGTCCCGCGAACGCGATATGGGCCATCGCGTCAACTCCGACGTAGTGCTTGAAACTTTGGAAATGAGTGCAATACATGTGTACATGATAAGAATGACTCATTAACACAAATATCATCCCTTAAAACAAACCAAAACCAAATTTGTGTGATGTGTGACGCTTGCCTACGCTAAAATATGACACTTTGCATTTCTTTAGAAAGGGACAAGAACACTTAGAGAAAACGATGACTCTTAGTACTTGCGACAACAGTGTGCAAAGTCAAATTAGGCTCTGAAATTTGGATGTAGGCCTAAATTTTGGAGGGTGTTGTAGCAAAGACAACAATTTTTTGAAGGTGATTTGGAGGAGTTTATTTTTGGCGATGAGTCTAAAGCTAGTAGAGAAGGTGGTGGGACCTGATAGCTAAATAGAGAGTAGGTCTGCTAGCAAATCTGCTGCCATGTGTCCCCATCGGTGCAAAAAAGAGATTGTGTCAGGTCATCATGCGTATGCTTTAAAGCGCATGAGTGTGTCAGAATGAGTGGTTTTCCCATACCATCGATCTTGTGATCATTGATAGAGGTTGATTCTAACATCCCACCCATCAATACCACAAACCATGCAAACCATGCAAAAGGGTGTCAGAATGGGTGGTTTGCTCAGTGCAAAACACAAGTGGTTTTTAACCATGACCATGACAGCAACATGTGATCAAGGCAGGGGCTCAGTGAATAACGGATAGGGATGCGAGGCTAAACAGACCACTGAGCAAATGTGGCTTTGATAGAAATAGTGGCGAGTAGTTGGATAGGCGAAAGTTTTATAGCCCTTAGAGGTCGGGAGAAAAGGTCATAGCCCATGGCCTTATGGGTACAAAGGGTGAATACATGAGCGCACAAGGGCTTAAAAGGAAAATTTGGTGGCATGGACATATTAAGAGGCAGAATTGGAAGTTAAGCCAAAGTTAGAGGCCACTAACAATAGAAAATCTCATCTGAAACTTGTAAAGTGCCAGAATAACAAAAGATTACAGTTGAGCTTAGTTTTTCTTGTAGAAATATGTGATCAATGAATGCGAACTTGGAGAGAACATGCAAAAGACTTAGTGAAACTTGAAAAATTATTAAAATAATATATTCGTGCAAGGATTCTAGTGCAAGTAAATGAAAGAGAAAAGAAGCCTAATTTAGAAACAAATTTCTTTATAAGAAAAATTAATTGAGGATATTTTCAAGTGGGTTGTAGCATTATGTGAATTGGGTTGAAAAGAGGTTGCTAGTGTGGATGGTGAGCTTATTAGTAATTGGAGATTATTGAAGGTGATGGTGGACATATTTTGTTAACTTGTAAAAGGATTTGACATTCATGGTTCTAGTTTGAAAATGGATGAAAAATGAATCATTGAGACCAAGCAAGTTGTAGCTTGTAGATTAGGGGTTGTTGTTCCTTCCAATAGGTGATGGTAAACAAATAGGGGTTGTATCTCCTTTCATTTATAACTAATAAATCACCGAATTGTATCTTCCTATTGGTTATAGCAAGAGAATTTTGTAACAACAAGTTGTAGCTTACCTTGTGACTAAATCGAAAAAAAGTTGAAGAATTTGTGTTCCTTTGTGTTACTGATATTATTTTTTGTCATGATCATATGAATTAATTGTTGAAGTTTTTTATGGTGTCATGATATCATTACAAGTGAATTTTTTTTTCTTACAATACTGATTCACTCTGTTCTCACAAAAAATTGATCATCTAACCATAATGTACTAGATAGATCGAAGTATACCATGTAGGACCAATTTTACCATAGTAAAATTGCTTTCACTGTGAGAAATTACTTAATAAACCACATTTGTTAAGTCATTTATAATCAAACCCATGAAGAATAATTAAATAAATCACTATTTATTTAATTATCTTCTAGGGATAATTAATTAAACCATTGTTTAATTGATATTCCTTGTCACATTTGACTCAATTATGAGAAATAAATAGATAAATCATTAATTGTCTTATTTTTATCTATGGATAATTAATTAATCACTAATTAGTTATTATTCCTTGTCAAGTTTGACCAAATCCCTTAGGAATAATTAAATAAATCATTATTTGTTTATTATTCCTTAACCATATTTCTTGAAATGATAAATAAATTATTTATTTATTTTGTATTTCTAAACAAAAGTTTAATTGCTTTTTCCTTCTAACCAAATATAATAAAAAATTCCAAATTGTTATTTCTAGAAAGGGGTTAATAGTATTTTATTATTGCTCATTATTCGGGGATAACCTAATATTTTGTTATAAATAGAAGGCTTTTCCATTCTTTCTTCACTTTCAATTATTTTCCTTGTTGCACTCACTGTTGTAACTCTGATTATCATCACTGTCGCACACCGTTGTTCTTTTCCATTTGAGTTCTCATTGAGCTCAAACATTTTATTTGCTCAGTTTACACATTATAGAGGAGAGAGACACTATAAAAGCTGAAGGCATTTGAGGATAAATGAGGAATTGTATAAGACAGGACCAAACCTCATCATTAGAAGATGTGTTCGGGAGGACAAAATACCAGAGATACTAAAAGCTTGTCACGATGAGCCATGTGGAGGACATTTCTCTGACAAGAGAACTGCTTACAAAATCCTGCTTTTAGGATATTATTGGCCTTCCATTTTCAAGGACACCAAGGAATATGTTAAAAGATGTGACAATTGTCAAAGAATGGGCAAACCTACTCTTTCAAATGAGATGCCACTACAACCACAGGTACTTACCGAACCATTTGAAAAATGGGCACTGGATTTTGTTGGACCAATCAACCCACCTTTAAAGCAAAAGAAGTATATTCTGGTATGTACTGATTATGTCAGTAAATGGGTAGAAGCTAAAGCACTTCCTTTTGCTACTGAAAATACTGTAGTTTCATTTCTTTTTGAGGATATTTTTACTCGTTTTGGTGTTCCAAGAGAAATTGTAACAAATCAAGGGACACAGTTCACATCCAGACTAGTGCAGAAGTTTGTGCACCAATACAAGATAAAACATTAGAAGTCCACTCCATACCATCCATAAGCCAATGGACAAATTGAGTCCACAAATAAGGTGATCGAGGCTATCCTTACAATGACAGTACATATACACAGGAAAAACTGGGTGGAAAAGCTTCCAGAAGCCTTATGGGCCTATAGGACTACATGGAGGAATACTACAGGACATACTCCCTTGAAATTGTTTATGGGAAGCAAGTCTTGCTTCCAATAGAGTTCTAGGTCCAGACCTATAAGGCAATAGTCTAGTTAGATCTTGACTTGTTAGAAGCCTAGAAGCAAAGGATGACATAATCAAATGAGCTCGATGAAATCAGATAAGAGGCCTTCCATAGGACCAGCTTAGTGCAACAACAGAGGTCAAGATGGCATGATAAGTACATTAAAGAAAGGAAGTTTCGTCCGGGAGATTGGGCATTGCTCTTTGATTCCAAATTCAAAAAATTTCAAGGGAAATTCCAAACCCATTAGCTTGGACCTTATGAGGTTGAGAATGTCTTTGACAATGGTGAAATTAGAATCAGGATTATTGATGAAGAAAGAACTCCTCTATTAGTAAATAGACATCGACTCAAGCTTTACTAGAAACCATTAACAAGAGAGTAATTTGTTAAAATATTTCATGATAATTCAGAATTGAAGATGGTAAAGAAGAATTCTTCTTCTTTTCCACCTTGGAAATTTTTATTTAGTTTGTTCTTCAAATAAAATATAATATATATATATAATAAAAATATAATAAATAATTTATATGTGTATATATGCAGATATTTTTTTTCCAGTGGAAAAATTTGTAATTTTATTCATAAGATAAAATTACATTTTGTAGATGCAGAAGCATATGCAATGATATTTGATTCAATTTTCACAGAAACCAAAAGAATAAAAAAATGAAGTAAAAACCTATACTTTTCTCCCTTTCTTTTTCTCCACCTTTCACCATCCCCTAGAGTTGGGGGTGGTGGTTACTTTGGAGAGCTGATTTTCTGTTATAGTTGTGGGAGATTCCTTGTCTGACTCAGATCCTTCAGATCCATGAGTTCTCTTGTTGCTGGATGTTTCCATTCCTTTTATTTGGAGGTCTTGTTTTTGCAGAGGGTTGCTGGGAGCTTCCTCTTTCCTTTGCGTGTTGGGCTGGATGTCTTGTTCATCCTTTTCTGTTTTGAGGTCTGTGGTGTTTGGTACGTCCTCTTCTTCATCCAATGACACTATGTTTTGCCATCCTTTTGGCCTCCTCTGTTGCTGCTTGTTCCGATTGGGGGTGTTTCTTGCCTGTGGACAAGCGCTGAGAAGGTGGCCTGTTTGTAAACATCCTTGACATCGGAATGCTGTGTTTTCATAATCCAATGATTGTAGCCACTGTGTGTTGTTAAAATTCAGTGTTATACCTTCTGGTAGTCCCTGGTTGAGATCTACTTCAACACATATTCTGGGAAAGGTAAAAATTCTCTTTGTCAGTCTGTCATCGTCAATATTTAGAAATTTTCCCATGGTGTTGCCTATGTCTATTAAAACCTTGTGATGCCAGAAGTGTAATGGGAGGTTATGCAACCTGACCTAGACTAGTATCTTTGATACCACCATTGTATTGGCATCAAAATTTGGAAACCATGGAGTGATGTAGAGCCCTGCGTTGCCCCAGAACCATGGCCCCTTATTAAGGATGTGTTCCTTTTCCTGTTTTGTGTTGAATCTTACTATAAAAAACCCCTTAGGGCATAAGTAGATTTCATAGTTTGGTGTCCAGGTGGTATGGATCTAATGGTGCAGATCACCTGATTTGGGCCAATAACCATTGAATCTACAGATAACAGAGTGAGAAAATAGATCTGAGAATAAATCATTTACCTCAAGCATTTGAATGGTGAGAGCAGGATTTTCAAGTTTTTGTCTGACTATGTAGGGCCGAGGAAGAATAGGGTTTGTTGTTGGATTGATTTGTGCTTTCCCTTTACCCTTCACCGCATCCTTGAAGGAGCATGTGTTCTTGGAGCTTGTGTTCTTTGAGCTGGTTCCAGAGCATCCACCTCGCAAACGAAGGTTGATGTTGATGGTTGAGTCTGTGGTTATACTGTATTCCTAGAGGGTGTAGTTGTCCTGTAGACTACTCCCCTTGTGGATCAGAGTTTTCCTTTGTTTTGGGATGCCAAGAAGGTTCTCGATTTTATTCCATAGTTCTTGAATACTGCTGCCCCTCCATAACCTCAAGCAGTAACTCCTACCTTCCGGTGCTTTTATGAGGAGTTGTGTGAAATCCGCCTCCCCAAGGTTTGCGCCCATCTAAGGTTCCCTTCGATCAATTGCCTGGATTGTCTCATTTCCAAGCCCCAGGTCATCTCCTTTTAGATGGCGTTCCTCTGCAATTTTGGCCCAAGTGTCAAGATGTAGGGATTTTCTGATTTGCCCCCAAATATGGGTTTTATGCAGGCCTATTATTCGTCTAAGGGCTCGATTTGGTGGTTCCATAACAGATCTAGGAAGCTAACTGTCTTGCATGGTCAGGATGCTCATTCCAGATCTGTGGTTTTGCCCTGCAGAAACACCCTTAACAAGTTCACATATACAGGGATGATATGTAAAATAAAAACTAGCCCTTACCTCAAAGGTGATGTCTTGAAATTTTCTTGAGCTAGTCCCGTCATCACTCAGGTATCCTTTCTGCATCCCGGTCGTCTCAAATATCTAGAGACCCAGATTTGGGTTGTATTCCTCCATTCCTTTCCGATTTTCATTGTAGAACAACCTGCAATGGCGAAGTGATGCATAGCATTCAGCTTCGGTCATCACTATCTTACCCTTGTACCTGTGCGTGACTGCATCGCTACATCATCCCACCAGCAAATACACATTCGAGAATGATTTCTTGGCCTGTTCCAGAGCTCGAGCATGGCCGAAGTGGAAGAGATCGTATATTCCGTCTGTGTAAAATGCGAACGGGCTTCTCAGTATCAGACGGATCTCGGTAGGGGTGGGGATCGAGCACGCGAGCGGGAGGTGCCCATTCATCGCCATCCTCAAACTCCAAAAAGTCCCTTGTTCCCTTATTATATATATATAATATATATATAATATAATTAATATATATATATATATATATATATATATATATAATATAATATATATATAATATTATATATATATATATATATAAATATACATATATATATCTCTTATATATATATAATATAAACATGAAAACCAACATGTTGTTGGCATGTTTATACAGAAAATTTAAAGTGAAAACCAATTTGTTAGCACTTGAAATTTTCTTTTCAAAAGAAAAAAGAAAAAAAACAATAAATTTCATTTACTAAAAGCTTTCTTTATCTTAAGCTGCGGAAACAACAACTTTCCGCAGCTTGGACAACTTTCCGTAGCTAAACAAATTTCTACAGCCTAATAATTTTGGAGTCTATAAGGATGCTTGGTGATCCGGATTAAAGGAAAGTTGACAAGAAGGCACCTGCAAGATATTAAAGGACAACAAATAAGGTTAGCAACAGAAAATTAAAGGTACGTGCTGCTTTAATTTAACAATAGGGAAGGTTATATAGCATGTATGAGTAAGAAGATATAGTACTAAAGTGCAATTATTATAACCTAAAGGTAATGGCCGCCTAACAAAATATCAAATGCCACCACTCTAAAAGTCATGTCATGACCTTGTGCCAAATCTTCCAAATTAATTACCAAATCATAAGTTTGAATGCGCCTAACGGTCGAATTCATTCTCATAATCCTTTTGATAATCCATTTGTTCTTCCCTATTCCTACGCTCCTCTGATCTCACAGCCACCCCATCTTTTTGCCAGCTAGCAAACACTACCAGTCCCGTTTTCCTGTCAAGGTAGCCAATCTTCAAGGCAAAGGATCCTTCAGCATGGGAGTAATTGTTCGAACTGAGCCAGCAGGGAAGCAGTTCCTATAGGGGTACCCACAAACTAGGGAGTTGCTGCAAAGAAGACAATTGTTGCAATTCATTAAGAAATTTAACAGCTTCCACAAGGAGGTAACCAAGACATTTGCGTGCTCATTCGATGGAATGGAGGCCGAAATTGGGGACATAAAACTCACAGTAATGAAGTTTATGATTGCTGAGGCCACCTAGTTGCCAAGACATGGAGAAAAATGGTTTAAAAACAGAGGGATTGACAATGAGGACTGGAAGGTTTTCCTCAAGAATCCAGACAAGGACAGAACGGTCTACCAAAAAGATATTCCAATCTCTGCTCTTAAAAACAAATGGAGAAACTTATTACTTGTGGTTCAGAAGTTTATCACTTATGAGGGTAGGTTGGGGCAAATGTATTTTTATCATGTTAGAATGATGATGCACTTCCTTGAGGATCATCAGATGAACTTCCCCTATTATATCTTGAATAGCCTCTGGAAAATGGCTACAAATGTTCAAGAGAAAATTCAATGCATATAAAACACCATGTATCATCATGGTCTAGTAAAAATATTGGTTGAATTTCACCTCCGAAGTATAGGGGATGACTGGGAGAGTCTCCTAATAAGGAACCATTTTGAGGAAAAATCCCCAGAAAAACCAAGTAGTAGCAGGGCCCTCAGAGGAAGAAATAGAACCATAGAAATGATAAAGTAACAGGCACCTCAAACTCAGATAGAGGTAACAGAAGAAGAGTTTCCTATAGTAAAAATTTTGCAGAGAATGAAGAGGGGAACCCTAGAAGAAAGAAAGTCAACCCGAGTAAAGAAGAATTCTCACAAACCAAAACCTGTCCTCTAGAGGAAAAATCAGAGAATAAGAGGAGGAAAGTGCAAAAAACACAAACCCCAGGGTTGAGAAGGAGCACAAGGTTGACCACGATTCCACAAACAACCTCAAAAACTACATAATAGATTAACCTTGAGGAAAATGGGCCAAATGAAAAGGAGCCAACTGAAGAGGAGCCAACAGAGAACACTCCAAAAGAGATTGAGCCAACAGAGGACAAGCCAATAGAGGATGACCCAATTGAAAGCCTTGGGAATTCTCCAAAAGGGTCACCAAGATCATCACCACAGCCTTATAGCTCACCTCTAGGAAGCCCGATACATAGTCCAGGAATTGACCCTACACAGTAGGATATATATGACTACATAGAGTCACCGGAAAGGAAGGCGACAACAACAAAGGAAACAATATAGATCCCTAGAGAAGGAAGCAACTAGGTGAATGAACAATCGGCCTCAAACATCTTGAAGCAGGAAATATTTGAACTAGAAACACTGAATCAATATCTTAAAAATGAAAATCAAGCCCTGAATAATGGCAGAAGTGTCCTCAGACACGTAATTTTATTAATCAGAAAAAGAGTTTACACCCGAACAACAAAACAATCTTGCAATGAGCTATTTATAAGCTCAATGTCCTAACTACCTCTAATTATGGATAACTTATTAAATAACAAGTGTCCACCTACAATAAATGCTATTCAAAACAACTAGCTAACAGATCTCCTAAAATCAAGCCTAAGATATGACACATTTGGAGAGTCATATCTTGTTACAACAATATACTAATTCTAAATGTCTCCATTAAATAATTAAATATTCTAGAATAATAATTATTAATTTAATATCTTAAATTAATAATTATTTTATTCCAAATTTATAACCTATGATAATATTTTATTTTTGGATCATCTAACATTCCCCACTATGATCCAAAGATACATTACAACAGATACCAAGTTCATCCCTGAACTTAGTAAATTTTATTCTGCCAAGCAGTTTCGTGAAAATGTCGGAGATCTGATCTACGGAAGGACAATAAACTGGCTTGAGGACACCTTTGGCAATGAGAAATCTGATATGATGATACTTGGTGTCCACATACTTTGTCTTTGAATGTAAAACTGGGTTCCTTGCAAGTTTGATGGCTGACTGGCTGTCAATGAATAATGATGTGGCTTCTGCTTGAGAAATGCCCAAGTCTTGCAATATTCTGTGCAACCAAACATTTTCACATGTTGCTTTCCATGCTGAAACATATTCTGCTTCTGCTGAAGAAGTGGCCACTGTAGCTTGCTTATTACAACTCCAAGATACTGCTGTTGACCCCATATTCATTAAATAACCTGATGTTGATGCTTGATCATCAATACTTCCAGCAAATTTGGCATTTGAATATCCACCAAGTACAAAGTTTTTAGTCTTTGTGTAAAGAAGACCAAAAACTTTTGTTCCTTGGATATATTGAATAACTCTTTTGGTTGCATTCCAGTGGCTAGCTCGTGGTTCCTGCATAAAACGTGAAAGAATACTGACTGCATAATATAGATCAGGACGAGTGTTTGTTAAATAAATAAGGCTGCCAATCAATTGTTTGTAAGTAGTGATATCCACCTTCCCCCCCCTTCAAATTTTGAAAGTTTCAAGTTTTGTTCCATGGGGGTAAGAACGGGCTTGCAATCCTGCATTCCAAATCATTGAATAACCTCTGTTGCATACTTAATCTGAGAAATGAAAATATGATGTGGATGTTGGAAGACTTCAACTCCAAGATAGTAGTGAAGTAATCCCAAATCTGTCATCTTAAAACCTACATGTAACTCCTTTTTCACTTGTGCAATATGATCATCATGGTTTCCAGTAATGATCAAATCATCTACATACATAACAAGAATTAACAGATATTTTCCCTGTTGTCGCACATACAAAGTATCATCAGATTCACTTAATTGAAAACCAACTTTCTTAAGGTATTGATCCATCTTTGCATACCAAGCTCAGGGAGCTTGTTTTAATCCATACAAAGCCTTGATCAATTTGCAGACTTTATGTTCTTGCCCTTCAATTTAAAAACCTAGTGGTTGTGTCATATACACTTCTTCCTGTAAATATCCGTTGAGAAAAGCACTTTTCACATCCATTTGATGAACTTTCCATCCTTTCTGAGCGGCCAATGCAAGTGTTAATTGGATGGTGTTCCATTTAGTTGTAGGAGCAAAAGTTTCCTCATAATCAATGCCTTCCTGCTGCGCAAAAAATTTTGCGACAAGTTGTGCTTTATACTTTTCAAGTTCTCCCTTTTGATTATACTTAATTCTATAAACCCATTTGCATCCTATGGGTTTAACATTTTGTGGACAATCAACAAGTTTCCAGGTGTTGTTATCAATTACTGCTTGATATTCTTCAACCATAGCCTGTTGCCATTCTTTATGTTTCACTGCTTCTTTGTATGTGGAAGGTTCAGTAAAATCATTTTCTATCAAGGCAAAATTGCCTTCACTTCTATGTGACTTTTTGGTGCCTGTTTTATCCTGCTCATCAAGCTTTACATCTTTCAAAAGTTGAACTGCCCATTTTGGTAGTTGATGCTCAGTTGTTTGAGATTCTGAAAAGTCTCCATCATTGTAAAGAGGATTAATATAAATTGATGTTCGTTAATCAGTTGGAGAGTCTTGAGGTGGAGAATCACTGTCAGAAGAACGATTGCTGCTTGGAGATGCAGATGAACTGCTAGAAGATCCAAATGGTGTTGTTGAAGTAGATGGACTGGATGAATCATCTTCAGATGAAGGAAAATCAAGTTCATACCAATTTGGTGAATTTGGTTGATTTTGTGTATTTCCTTTTCTTCAATTGCCTTTAGTTTCTAACTTTTGAAGAAGACTTTCGATTTCTTCAGCACTCTTACTCTCTGTTTCATAAAAAATTACATCCCTGCTCACAATAAATAAATTTCCATTGGTCAAAAGACGGTACCCTTTCTTCTCATCATAATAGCCAATCATTGTGCATTTTAAACTTCTTGAGTCAAGCTTAGTTCATTTTTGTTTTGAAACTAAGGCATAACATACTGATCCAAAAACTCTAAGATGTTTAACTCGAGGTTTGAAACCAAACCAAGCTTCATAAGGTGTGATTCCATCTAAAGAAGCAGTTGGAGATCTATTTCTTAACTAGACAATTGTATGAATTGTTTCTGCCCAACGTGTGGGACTTAACCTTTTAAAAGTTAACATAGATCTCGCCATTCCTAACAAGCTGCGATTCATTCTTTATACTACTCCATTTTGCTGTGGAGTGTAAACATTGGTAAGATGTTGTTTTATGCCATTATCACTGTAATAAGTTTTGAATTCATTTGAAGTGAATTCTCCCCCATTATCTATCTTGAGAGTACCTATCTTTTCTTTGACTTCATTTTCAACAAGTTGGCGAAAAATTTTGAACTTTTCAAATGCTTCTAACTTTTTCTTTAAGAAATAAACCCAAGTCATTCTACTGAAATCATCAATGAATAGTAAGAAATATTTACAACCACCAAATGAAGTTTGTAGTGGTCCACAAACATCACTGTGAACTAGTTGTAGCTACCTGTTTTCACACCATGAACTTGTTGGAAAACTTTCTATACTTTGTTTTCCATAAATGCAAGCTTCGCATTTTGCATGTTGCTTTTTGAAAGTGGAAGTCCCTTAACCATCCCTTGTTTGTGCAATTGAGAAAGACTCAAAATTTAAATGTCCATATCTTACATGCCATAATCTTATAGGTGAAAGTCTTGTTGTCACTACCCTAGCAAAATCAGAATGCCTTGGAATAACTGTCCCTTTCGTCCTTAACAATTTTCCATCTTCATAACCTGTCATCACTATTTGCAAGCTCTGTTTGACTGATTTAATCTTAACCAAGCCATCTTCCATAATTGTCTGATGTCCTACTTGTCGAATCATGACTAAAGATAGCAAATTTTTCTTAAAGGTTGGTACATACCATACATTTGAAATCATTTTTTCTCCAATGCCAGGGAGAAAAACTTTAATTGCTCCTTTTCCATAAGGAGTATGCTGTGTATCATATGCAAGAAAAATGGAATTAATTTGGCAAACTTGAAAATTCCAAAAAAAATCACGTCGACAAGTCAGGTGCTGAGTTTCCCCTGAATTCAAGATCCAGGCATCTTCATAATCACTTATAAGATGGGATGAAAGTTGTAATGCCAGCAAGGAAGTAAAAACATTTTCTGAGTTATCATCATCTTGATCATTTGAAAATTGTGCTCAGTGCTGATGAAACTTGGGAATTTTATTAAGAGAAGTTCAACAATCTTCAACATAATGTCCAACTTTGTTACATCTTTGACACACAATTTGACTTAAGTCTCTTCCTCTTCTTGAAGATTGTGCTCTGCCTCTGCTTTGACTTCTATTTTGAGTTTGTCCTCTACCTTGATTATTATTTCCTTGTCCTTGAAAATTGCCTCTTACTTGATTGTTTCCTCTACCTTGAAAATTACTCTTGACTGAACTGTTGCCTCTATTAAAGTTGTTTCCTCTGCTTTGGCTTCGACCTCAACTTTGTACATTATGTGTTTCTTGATTCTGATTGAAATTCCCCCTGCCTCTATTTCTAGAACTGCCAGTCGATGATTTACTAGTGCTGGCCTCTATGAAAAAGACATCTTCACCATCTTTCTTTTTCTTCCCAAAGGTTTTATCATGTTGGGTCAACATTTCACAGAGCTCATCAAAATTTAGTTTCTCTAACTTTCCAGTTAATTTTAGAGTCTCCAAAAAATGTGTGTAGGAAGAAGGAAGACCAGCAATTAAAATTGTGACCATAAAACTATCATCTCCTGTTGGAAACCCAACATTAATGATTTCTCGCCTAATATTCTTAAGTCTTGAGATATATTCAAGACCATCACCTCCTTCAGTCAATTTTTGTTGCAACAATTTTAATTGTAGATCAACTTTCTTTGTTTCAGGCTAAGTATCAAAGAAGTCTTTAAAAGTTTTCAAAGCAGACCATGCATCTGTGGCATTTTCTATATGGACGTACATTTCATCATTGACAGAAGATTTAATGAGAGCTAATGCTTTGGCATTCTAACTTCACATTTTGCTAGTGCAGCTGCATCTGTGGGTTTATTTGGCTTAATATCACCATCACATATACCCTGCCATAATTCATTATAAATGAGAGTGATTTCGATGAGGCGTTGCCATGTTTTATAAGATTTTGTACCTTCAAGTTTGTCAGAATCAAAAAAAAATTAATCAACTTTGACATTGTAGCGTTGAAGCTTCGCACCAAGAATAAAAAGAAATGTGAAGATGGGCAACAAAACACGCAACACACTACGCAAAAAAAAAAAAAAAAAAAAAAAAAAAAAAAAAAAAAAAAAAAAAAAAAAAAAAAAAAAAAAAAAAAAAACCAATCTATGGGCTTGGCCTTGACCCTTCGTATAGTCGTGAATCAGGAGAAAAAATGACTGAGCTTTGCACTTGGCTCTAGTCAATTTCTCAAATATTTACAAGGTAAGTTTCAAAATTTGACTGTTACAACAATGCTCTTGCAAAACTTGGTAAAAAAAAGTTACCCGCCCCCCCCTCAAAGTAAAATTACTTTGAGTTACAATGTCACACTTATCTCTCCAGAAACAAATTACAAAGAAAATCTCCTTATTACTCCAAAAAATTACAAATAACCATATTACTCCACAAATATTACAAAATCCTTATTACTCCAATAAAACATTACATAAAAAATATATATATACTTTATCTCTCCAAATATTTAAAAAATTAAAAATATGCTTTATCTCTCCAAATATTTACAAAATTAAAAATATTCCTTATCTCTCCAGCAAAAACTTTTCAGATTCACCTTTCAAAAAAAAATTGTCAAACGCTGGATCTTTTTACTTGTCAAACGCTGGCTTTCTGGTTCTCACACTGGTTGGTTGATCATCAACTTTGGACATTATGCTCTGATCTCATTAATCTTTTAATTAGCACACTTGTGTGTTCCTCACTGTCGTAACAATGACAGCAAAAAGAACACTAAACGTACATCAAAGAAAGCAAATTTTAGGCTTTTTAAATACATTTACATATTATGAAATAACTTTTGACTAATTGTGCCAGGGAGGTTAAGAGTATCATTCAGTATTTTGAAAATAACACTTCCAAAATTGCAGATATCATTTTAATTTTACAGTTCCCAAACCGAAATAAGCATGGACAGAGTTTTACAAAAAAGAGGTCGGTTCCTTGTAATTTCAACACAACTCGAGAGAATCAAAATGCAAAACTTTGAACCATTTGCATCAGGCTATAAAAAACTAAGCCAGAGTGTTATCTTCATAACTTCAGAAATCTGGAGTACGATAGTCTTATTGAGTACGAGTCCTGCTTGCCTCTGTAGATCTCACATGATAGAAATAAGGGTGGGCTATTGCTTCTTTTGCAGTTGGCCTTTCCTGGTGATCATATCTAAGAAACTTGTCCAGAAAATCAACTTCCTCCGGAACAACTAGATGTTGATTGTCAGCATTAATGAATTTTGACCAAGTTTTTTTGCTATGCCTTCCAACAAGTGCCTCATTTCTTCAACGGTGAGATTAACATATCAAAATTTCAATATTTCACTCAATAAAAAAGAAATACCATCCAACTTTGCATTAAATTCCAGCATGGGCATATGTTCCAGCATCAAAGGGTTAACAGAATCAATTTGCAGATTAAAAATCTAAAATCAGTAAGAATATTTTCTTTTTTTTTTGGGTTAAACACAAAACTGGACAATTTCATACCAATCATTTGCTGATCAATTTAATGGAGTTTTCCAAAAACTTGTAGAGCTGGAATCTCCTCCTCACATCCATTGCCGCATTACTGAAGCTCTGATACCACAATAATGGCAGAAGTGTCCTCAGACACGTAATTTTATTAATCAGAAAAAAATAATTACATATTTGATTTTGCAAGAGTTTACACCCGAACAACAAAACACTCTTGTAATGAGCTATTTATAAGCTCAATGTCGTAACTACCTCTAATTATGGATCACTTATTAAATAACAAGTGTCCACTTACAATAAATGCTATTCAAAACAACTAGCTAACAAATCTCCTAAAATAGAGCCTAAGATATGACACACTTGGAGAGTCATATCTTGTTACAACAATATACTAATTCTAAATGTCTCCATTAAATAATTAAATATTCTAGGGGATAGGGTACACCCTTGTTTAACCCTGATATTACATTTAATATCTTTAGACCACCCTTTGTTGGTCCTAAGCTTGGTAGTGACAGTCTCATAGAGGTGGATCACAACAATCCTCAGTTCATGAGGAACCATGATCTCTTCAAGCCTCTCCCAAAGCTTATCTCGAGGAACAATGTCGAAAGATTTACTAAAGTCCACAAAATAGAAGAAGAGATCAACTTTACTATTGCGGCATTCCTCTGCAATGATCATGAGAGTGACAAGGTGGTCAATAATCAAGTGATGCATCCTAAAACTAGCTTGCCCTTTAGCCCTCTTACCATGGTTTTCAAGCCAAAGGCTAAGCTTCTTTTCCAAAATGAGCCCATATAGCTTGGCTAGGATGTGGCTAATCATAATGGTCATGTAGTTAGAGGGAACACTTTTGTCCCCATTTCTAAAGATAGACACAATAAGGCTTTGTGTCCAAATCTTAGGGAAGCCATGCTTTACAACCAAATTGAGAAGCTTGTAGAGATGAGGAATGAGGATAGATCTTCCCATTTTAAAGATCTCAGTTTGTATCCTTCAATACCTTTAACTTTCCCATTAGTGGACTAATTAATCCCAGACTCAATTTTTTCCACGGAGAATATATTTTCATTCATAGGAGTGTTTAAGGTGGTGCCCATGACATCCAGAGAGTCATAAAACTTTGTAAAATAGTTCATCTTGTCCTTAAGATAAACAACACTATACGTCGACATATTATATCTGATATAATTATTACTGATTTTTTTTTTAACACACACACATATATATATATTACATATATATTATATATAATATATATATATATATATATAATATATATATATGTTATAGGTTAATTTTGTGTTGAGTATTGCTAGAATTATGTATCTTTCACATTATAATATAATAAAAACATTTAATAAAAATTAAATAAAAAATTATGAAAATATTTTATTATTAGAAAAGAAAATAGACAATAAAATATTAAATAATAAGATATTTACTTAGATAATGCTATGTGTGGAAGTAAAAATGTTTCGCATGGCATGCAGTAGGTATGATGAATTATTTGTCAATATCGTCTGTATTATTTGACAATAACATTACTATTGAGTGTAAGATGTTTATGGGTTAGGTATTACGTGTCGTGCATTGTCCCGTAGTAGTCCTAATGAATTATTGTGTTGTTTCGATGTCGGTGGTCTTGGAGCAGGTATAGGGAGATGAACCAAACAATCATTCTCTCTTGTATATAATAATGAACAACTTGAATGAATAATATAGAGTTCTGATTTGAGGAGTTACCTCCTAGTCTGTCATGGTATCAGAGTAGGCGCCATTTTTTGGCTTCCCTTTTAATTTGTAACTCCTATTGTGTTTTGCCTTTGTTTTGCATCTTTTGCAGGCTGACATCTCTGTCAAAACCCTATGAAATCTCATTCATTATTGTTGCGTCGAATGGTGCATTGAAGCCGAAGGTGCTATAGTGACTTGGATTTCCTCCCTTGGGCGATCTCAAATGTTATAAACCCGAATATATAAATATCATTGGGCCTACTTTTAATCGCATATCGCAAGTCTCTTTGCCCTAATCAATACTGTTGCAGGTTTGTGATGTGATCATACCCTTCATTAAACTTTTCACATTGGGACTTTTTCGCATTAAATAATCGCATACCCTTTTTCTTCTTCTTCACTGTATATCTTTTTTCGTATTCACATGGTGATGTCGTAACCCGCTTAGACGTAGTTCCCGAGGTTTAACTTTATCGCGTTTGCTCTCCGTTGTTGATTTCCATCCCAGGATCCAACAGCTAACATTGATTTCGGGTGGCCTACATGCATGGGGTTTACCCGCCCGAAAAGTGTTTTCTCTCTCCACCATTGATCAACACTCCCACAATCCGATGGTCTACAGTGATTCCGGGTGGCCTACATGCACAAGAGTTACCCACTCGAAATGAGCGGTTTTTCTCTCTCCTCTAGTTGCTATGTGTCATCCATTCAATGGAATTAGGCGCTCTCCTCTAAATGCCACTTACCATTTTGCATCTGCCCTAAATCCCGCTTATCGCTTTAAAACCGCCCTTCATTTTGGTTGACGCCCCGACTTGACTCGCTTCTGATGATCGTTGATCCTCTACCATCGACAGCTCCACGACTCTACTCCTGATTCCTTTCCGCTTGAACAAAATCTCATCTCCATCATTCATCTCTTAAAGCCATTCATCTGTCCGTCAGTCATCTCTTAAAGTCAAACTCTAGTATATGGGTGAAAGAAGGCAATACTAGGTTGAACATTGTTGGTATAACGATATGCATTCAATCATATCTATTGTGGGAATAGTTCTCACTGGCAAGGAGAACTATCTTGAGTGGTCCAGGAAGATGAAACACACTCTCATTTTTAATGAGCTGTGGAAAGGAGTGTGTGTTGGAGAAGGAGACAAAGCAGCAGAATAGCCTACCTCAAACAAGGAGGTCACAATTTGGGAAAATAAGAACAACAAGGCCTATGCATTGATTGCAACATCCATAAGTGAAGAGGTGAGTCAACATATTTCACCATTTTCAAATTCTTTTGAAGCCTTACAAAAGCTGAAGGAACTCTATGACTCACACTCTGCACTTGAAGTTGTTCAACTCATGATTAAACTCTTCACCCTTGAATTACAAAATAATGATCCTCTTGCTCTTGCATCGGAAGTAAAATCTATAATGCATGATATCAAAGTCACTAATGTTGAATTGGATATTCCTCTGATCGCTTTTCTCAAGGCACTTTATCCTACTTACTCCAATTATCTTGAGTCATTGCAAGAAAATGGAAATCTCAAAGATATTACCTTTGACTCCCTTGTGAAAAAATTTGTTAAAAGAGAGAAATATTTTGGGAAGAAGATAGTCCCTGAATCTTCTAAAGAGGTTGTGTGCCTTGCTCATAAAGAAAATAATCTTGCCCAAGATTCCTCTAGAGGAAGAGGTGGTTGAAGAGGAAGAGGAAGATATTTCAGAGGCAGGGGGGGCAAACACTCTCAAGGAGAAAAGTTAGATTTGCACTGCATACACTGCAAAAGAGATGGATCACATGATGCCTCCACATGCAAGTTATCTTAGGACAAAATTGAGTAGCAAAGAAACCAACCCAAAGGTAAAACTAATGACAAAGACAAAGGTAAAGCACTTGAATCCGCTCACTATGTTGTGGCACAATGTAATATTGGAGTAAATGAAGACTTATTTAATGCTTCACTTGCTTCTTCAAAAAATGATTAGTTGCTTGACTCAGGAGCAACTTGCCACATGACTCATAGAAAAGATTTTTTTGAAGAATTTACTGACAATGTTGATGGAGCAGTATACTTTGCAGACCAATCAAAACTCAAGCCATCAGGGCTTGGCACAATCAGGCTTAGATTGCCTAGTCTTCTAGACTTTCTTCTGCATCATGTTCTATATCTCCCACAGCTGAGGAGAAACTTGCTATCCTTGGTCCACATCCGCCAGCAAGGTCACTCCATTCATATGTTTGATGGCAAGCTTAAGGTGAGAAAAGCATCTAACCACTCGCTTGTCATGATGGGGATAGAAGAAGAAAGGCTTCTCAAGTTGCGGGC
>APFE030397248.1:53958-73956 GCA_000404065.3 Pinus taeda | reverse complement strand
AATTAAAATTAAAATAAAGAAAACAAATGAAACTAAAACAAATTAATTAAATATTTAATATTAAAAATTATACATTGCATTCATGTTTTGTTATAGTTTTTCTTTCTGAAGGTTTTCTTCATTATGTAGATTTGTTGGTCGGCTCTCTTTGTTTCTTGCATCCATCCCTATTTATTCCCTCTCTCCTTTCTCTTCTTTGCACATTGGTCCTAATGACGAGTCTTACTATACACTCAAAACTTAGACTGAAAAATGAAGATTGTGGACAATCCAAATCAAGAATCTCATTGTTGACCATATGTTGTACCATTGTAGAATCTAATCATAACTTAACAAATTATAACCCTCATAATAAAATTGTTCTTCTAATAATTTTCCATTTGCTGTAAGAGTATTGAGATCTTAATGCTCCTTCGGTATGCAATAGCGATTGCAGAGGCCAAACATGATTTGTTCTTCCTTAGTGCAATAGAGCCATTAAAAATCTTATTGGTGCAATTTTCTAAGCATGGAACCAAAAAAATGTGATCACTAACCCCATTAATTTTAATTCTTCCTACAGTAGTGAAGTATTTTTCAATAAAGCATGTTTTAAAAACCAACAACTTATCTTCCTCGCCCTATAACCTTAACAAAATCCATAAAATGTTCAAGCTCAAATGCGCTACAAAATGATGTGTTTGAAGAAATATAATCTACAAAATTTTGAATGCAGAAAGAAGAACGCATAGAGTTTAACTTGGCAGTTTCAACATTAAGACAATCACATTTAAAAAGCCTTGAACATATGGAACCCATATTTGACCCCAAGCGAATTCGTAATAATGTTCATTGGAACTTGGTAATCCTTTCGGAATTTAGATATTCCATGTAGATGTTGTGGTGCATAAACTTATGCCTACGTTAGCTCCTCCCTTTGTCGTGACTTGGTAATTGGAGTTTAATGTAAATTATATGCTGATGTGTTTAAGTGATAAGTTTCCAATATGGAGAGGCAAATGGCATAAGATTAGTGGAACTCCAACATGAAGTGAAAGTGAGAGTGGAATGGTGAGCTAGAAATGGTAGGTGCATGGAGAGAGATAATGAGTGGAGCGTGATAGGTGAGAGTTTGGGTAGGAGGTGAGAGAAATATTTATTATTTAAACATTATTTAAAATATAAATGAAACTTTAATATAATGATTTTATATTTTTTTTTAAAATTACTAAATGAAATGGGAAAGGAAAATTGAATGGTGAATGTTTTAGAGAGACCATGGGTACAACATGAAAAAATATGCCAAAAGCATAAGAAATGTCAAGGTTTCATGGGAATTTACGCGGAAAAATTAAGATTTGGGCATTATAAAAACAGCTAAAACCATAAGCACTATGAAATGATTAATATTGGAAGTGTTTTTTATTTATATTGTAATACGAGCATTGTAAAATTAAAAGATAACTTTGGTTTAAAACTGGAAAATCAATGTTGTTTTAAGACTTAGAAATATCAAATTTAGGAGAGTTGATTTCAAAGAAATATTGCATGTGATAACATCTAGCTACAATGGGGATGTTATCCTCCCTATAAGGAAACAAAGAACCCATAGACCAAGTGCCTATCTATTGGGCTGCTCCCAAGCTCTAAAACCAACAACTTGAGACTAATTCCACTGAAAACCAAATTGTTGCAACCTGGAAACTGAAAGATGTTGCAAATTGCCTAATACAATTGTTGAAAATCAAAGGCTAAAAAATTGAAAAACAAATTAAAATAAGTGTTTTCCCAACAAGCTTATTTTCACACTATATCCTACTCTAACGTGCCGAAAAAACTATCGAATCAAGCGATACAAAAATTCCAGTGCAAATAATCAAGCAACTAGATACTCAACTAAAGTATGCATTCATCTTCTCTAAAAAGAAAGGAAAACTCAAGATGTGGCAACTCATCCCAGCATCTAAAATTGTCTCGATAGTTCAAGAACATTCCAAGAGTCATTTTCCCTGATGATTGTAACATACTTGCAAAAGAGTCTTTTAAGATATGGACTATTTCCTTTCATTGATAATAAAAAGGAAGTGGATATCCTTTATCTTTAATTTCTCCTCCTTTTTCAATGTCATGAAGTTGATCATTCTGCTAACCCTTAAGAAAATGTTTGAACAATGAAGATTTTTCTTATATTCTTCTTATTTTCATAAAAAAACTTAGGGTCGTTCTTAGAAGAAATGGCAGAAATCTGCTTTTCTTTTTTATCATCCACAACAAGAATAAGAATTAATTAAAAAATGCAAATGTAATACCCACATCTTGTATATCAGGGATATCCAAAATTGACCATTCATGAATTTAAACATAAATGTCATCTTGAATTTTCGGATTTATGACTTCTAGAGATATTTATTCGTTAAAAACATCTTCATTTTCAAAGGGATCTAAAACCACCCTTTATTCTTCATTACTTCTTTCAAGTTCTAAGCCATGATTACCATGTGTATGCACAAGCTCTTCATTAAAAATAATCTCACTATTTTCTTGAATGAATGTCTCAGGAAAAGATTGCAATGATTCAAAATCTAATAAATTATCCATATCTTTCTCTTGTTCCTTTGAATCATATAAAGGTTTCTTGGATTTCCTCATCATTTAAAGGAATCTGGATTTGATCATTAAAATTATGATCTTTTTCATCTATAGTCAAAGAAGAAACTAAACTCCATTGAGTATATTCTTGAATATGATGGAAGATATCCTCTATATCTCTTCTTGATGTTGAAAAAGGTTTTAATAAATAAACTCTATAATTTATTCATCCATAAACCTTTCATCACTATAAAATTTTTCCAGATGTTGAATGAAATTTTGAAAATGCTCATTCTAATTTTCAACTAGCAGCAAATATGAATGGGATTCTCTATTATTTTGAAAACATATTCTATGAAAATATTTTAAAGATTATAAACTAGTAGGTGGAAAATTTTCATACCATGATCTCTCCATTCCCTCCACGGATACCATGAACATTTTCATCAAACAATATTCATGATAAACCTTTAGCTTACGTGTATGCATATGAAACTTGATCAGATGCAAAGCAACATCATCACCTTCTGTGTCTTTGAATCTCGACAAATATGATTCCCAATCTATATGAGGAAAACGATTGGGAAAACCGGGAAAATGTGAACGATTCATAGGAGCATACCTTTCAAATCTATAAGCTTCTATGGAATCCATCTTTAGATGGTTGAGTCGCAAATAAATTATTTAGGTTACCAGTTCTTCAGACAATGGATTCACCATGAAAACTTCAAACTGTAGATTCTTGAAAATGGAGTCACCATGTGAATGATGTACAAATTCTTTTGTGTGTCTAATTTATATTCACCATTAGAACTTATATCTAAAACCTTATCATTCTCTGGGGTAATTTCCTTGAAGCCATTGCCTACCTAGCAACGAAGCCAAAATGTTATCACTCCATAATTTTCCCAGTTGTGAAAGGAAAATGTAGAGGTAACATTGAACCAATCTTGGAGATCATAAGTTGTCCCTTCCAAATGAGAGAGGGATCTCTCTATAACATCTATCGAGCGTCACTTCATCAACTGGTCATGTAATCAACAAAATGGCCATATATTTCATTGGGTAAGGGTTTAAGAGAGTATTTGTGGTAGGGATGAGAAAATATGTATTGGGCATGGAGTTGGGAGATATGAATAATAATCATAACTAAAAAAATTTGGCTAATGAAGTGATGTAGGAGCATCTAGGGGTATCTTCAAAAATGAAATTTCCAAAATTCCTACAGAAAATATCTTGGATTTCTAAACTATGTAAATGCTCTAGATATTGTCATCATGCATTTGGTAAGTAGTTTAGACGAGATATATTTTTAAGGGATAAGGATTAGCTCTTGGGATCTCTATAGTTTTTCTAATATCAAGAGTAAATAGAGATGTATGTGCATGTTTAGGTATAGAAGTAAAATAGGAGGTAGAGGTAGATGGTAAGTATGGCCAAATGAATACAAATATAGCTAAGAGAAAACAAAGCTTATGAGTGAAGATGAATGTATGTATAGATTATACTAAATAAAAGAAAGTTTCATGCATGTCTATGTATTATCCACGAGATTTAATATCTTGTATAGAGTATTCATATAGGGTTTTAAAAGATGATTATTATTAGTGATATTTAGCTATAGGAACTTGGGATCAAAGTACCTTATGTGTAAGCGGAACTCTATGGATCAATAACATGGATTGCAAATTAATTTCTCTATCTTTGATGTCCAGGTCAATCTTTGTTCAATGAATTGAATTGTAGATTATATTGAAATCTTATGGTAGGTTAAGGACTTTGCGTTGGTAGAAACGCGTTAAGGAGAAGAGCTAAAATCACTTTTACTTTGGGAACAAAATTTGCCTATATTTTGTATGGGAAGTCACTCTTCATGTTTGGATGAAATTACTCCCTATTGTGAATGAGCCTGTCCATATGGAGAACTGATCATCATTGGGCAAAGGTCCAACACACATAGTAAGAGATGTTCCAAACACCTGCTGGTTCTTACCAAGTGAAAATCATTCTATTTATAGAGAAATGCAATTTGGAGGAGTATCGATGGAAAGACATCACATTGAGCATACGAAAGCTTATGATTTGTAGAATTATTGTTGTGTGAGAGATTTATAGAGAAAAGGGAGACTTGCAATGGACACTTTTCGTAGATGATGTTGGCTTTTTAGTGCTAGAGTGGAACATTCCTAGAAAGGTTGATTTTCTTGCTATTAAGCGGCGTTGGAGCTAGTTTGCTCTTCAGAGAAGAGAGTCAAAGATGATTATGATATTTGAAATTGAAAGAAAGGATAGATGTTTATACAAACAATAGAGTTGTGCAGTAAAATGACATTTGACAATTGTGACAATGCAATAGGAAAATTGTTCTTTATATTTCTGAATTAATTTGTTTAGAGGAATTGATGTTCGTAGGTAGTAGCTGAAGGAGAGTGATAGTGGATCATAGCTTGGAAGTTTTGATAGAGAGAACAAGTGAAGAAAGAATTGTGGTGGAATAACCTTGTAGTAGAGGAAGGAGGGAACAAGTAGAAGTTCTGAAAAGAGGTTGAATAAGTGCAACAACCAAAGAAGTAGAGGAGTGCTTGAGAAGGTTCTAAGGAAATAACCATAGAAAATACCAAAAGGTCAATCTAGTGAATAAATATTGATTAGATATTGAGTAGCAAGAAGAGGAGACTTGAAACAGAGGAGAGGATTGGTAGCAATTCATTGTTGAGCATGGAGAATATCACAAAGATAGAGAGAAGGATGACCATAGAGGGTCATTACAAAGGTTCAGGAGAAATCCATATGAAAAGGAAAGAAGATGTCAAGGAAAATGACATAAATAGGTATTTAAGTGATAAGGAGCTTGAAAGGGGAACTCTTGAGATTAAAGTAGAGTTGAATGTACTTATGGGGTGGCTATAGAAACATGAGGAAGATCGTAAATGTGGGATGGATTTTTAAGAATAAATTTAAATGGCCATTTGAGGAATTGTTTGCAAGAAAGTTGTGAAAGAAGATGGGGCACATGATGAGAACCTGATTGAAATAAGGGGAATTCAAAGTAGTTGAGTACGAGGAAGAAAAAGTGCACTATTGTGAACTAGAGAAATGGATGTTGCTTGGAGAGAAGGATGAAGGAGCGGATGAGATCCAAGATTCTCATATTTTTAAAACTAGTGAATTTCTCTCGATGCAAGAGTTGAAAATGGTGGAAAGTTACCTACAATTGTCACAAAATTAGAGGAAGAGCATAATCAAAACCCTATTAATGGCGATGAAGGTGAAGGAGGACAAGAATGTTACTCTATTCTAAGCTAGGATGAAGAGCTACACTTAAATGCAATGCACGTGAAAGGAGGTACAAAGGGAAATGATGAACATGAAGCTGTGATTAGGGAGATACAATCTATTTTATTTCCTGAAGATGAAATCCAACCTTGTCTACAACATTCAAATAATTTTTTTATATATTTTGAGGAAGAGATGACATTTTTGGAAAGTTGGTTGGCAAGAGATGAAAGTTGCATAGAGGTTGCAAATTCAACTAGTTTTAAGAAATTCAATATTAGCGTTTCATACTATAGTAACGTGACTGAAAAAAAGATGCAACAAGAAGAAGTTGACAAAAAGCTTCAATAAATAATCAAATTTGACAAATAGATTGATGAGTTGTGGAGACTTATGAAGCAACATTTCAAGAGTGTATGACAATGAGAAGAAGACATTCAACTATAGAATGAAATAAGCTAAGAGAAATTATGTCAGTGAATTAAATAGACATCAACAAAATAAATTATGGGACTAAGGAAGAATGGGTAAAGGAATTTTTTTCTTTTTCCTCGGGAATAATCTGTTACAATTTGAAGTTTGGGATCCTGGAGGAGCTGTTACATTGTTATAGAAAAATAACAGACCCCATAGACAGAAGTCTATGAATACTTTTCTACCTTGGGAGTCTTATGCAAGAGAATCTAGGGATATCAACAAAAAGGAAATTCTTGAAAGTCCTGTTGAAAAGTTTCTAGAACTTATAAAAGCTAGGAAATTCTCTAGGATTTCTAAATTATGTAAAAGCTCTAGATATTGTAATCATTAATTTTGTAAGTAGTTCGGACAAGATCTATTTTGAAGAGATAAAGATTATCTCTTGGGATCTCTAGAGTTTTCTATTCTCAGGAATAAATAGAGATGTATGTGCATGTTTAGAGATAGAAGTAGAAGAGGAGGTATATGTAAATGGTAAGTATGGCCAGACAAATGCAAATATGGCCAAGAGAAAATGGAGTTTATGAGTTAAGATGAATGTATGTATATATTATATTAAATAAAATTAAGTTTCATCTATCTCTATGTATTATCCATGACATTCAATATATTATGTAGAGTATATATACATGGGTTTTAAGCAATGATTAATATTAGTGATATTCGGCTACAAGAATTTAGGATCGAAGTAACTTCTGTGCAAGTGCAACTCTATGGATTGATGGAATGAATGCCAAATTAATTTCTCTATATTATTCAAATGTTCTTCAAGTATTTATTTCGAGGTTGATCTCTATTGAATGGATTGAATTGTAGATTGTATTTAAATCTTATGGCAGGTTAAGGACTTTGGCATTGGCAAAAAACTCACTAAAGAGAAGAGATGAAATCACTTTTAGTTTGGGAACAAAAATTGCCTTTGTTTTGTATGGGAAATCATTCTTCATGTTTTGATGAAATTACACCCTATTGTGAATGATAATTTTCATATGGAGAACTAAGCATGATTGGTCAAAGGTCTAACACACATAGTAAGACATGTTCCAAACACGTGATGGTTCTTATTTAGTGAAAATCATTCTAGCTACAAAAAAATGCAATTTGGAGGAGTATTATTGGAAAGACATCACATCGAGCATACAAAAGCTTACAATGTGTAGAATTGATGAGGTGTGAGAGGTCCAAAGAGAAAAGGGAGACTTGGAATGGGCACTTTGGGTAGATGTTGTTGTCTTTTTAGTGCTAGAGTGGAACTGTGCTAGAAAGGTTGATTTTCCTGCTATCATGAAGCAAGCAGTTTTTAGAGGCAGGGTAGACACACTTTCATAGAAAAATGAAATTTTAATTAGCTAGAAGATGAATTGAGAAGATAGTTCATCATGATAGGGATTCTATCAAATATGAAACCTATGATGACTTAGAAGGAAAATGTGGCAATATTTGAAACAATAAACATACAGAGCATCAATCATTAATGAATTTTGTCATTGATATAATTTGAAATCAAATATGAAGACCTAGCAGTAAAATGAAATACAAGGAGAGCTTGAAAACTTTGAAACATACTACGAAAATATGGCACGAGAATTCTTGATATAACAAGCTTCGTACTTATGTCTTGAAATGCTTGAATTAAACACAAAAGATTTGATACAATCAAAATCACATGTTTTTTAAACTCAAATCTAGACCCTTTCTACATATATAACATAGTTTATATATAAATACACAAAACCATATTTCTTATGTTCTTGGAAATAAAACTATAAAATAATTAAAATAAATTTGAAATTATTGCTAAGTGCCTCTAATGCAAGATTTGCAGTCTAAATTTGTCGGAGTTAATCCCTTTAAATATGGGATTAGGCTTTGGTTTGATGATATTAATCCTTGAATTTTTCTTCGAATTATATTCTCCCTCTCTTATCATGGAAGTTCTTTATCATTTGTTCTTGAGATGATTGAGAAAAATGTCCTTTGAATATAGAAATGAAAATTTGTCGACCTATCAAGAGCCACCTCTTCCTTGATTTCTAGACTTGACTATTTCATATGACTTATGCAAGAATGTTCCCTTTAAATCTAGAAACAATCTTTGGTTGTGAACTGTGTTCTTCTAGATGCTTGTCGAGTTTGTGCCTTTAATCCTTATTTATGCAAAAAATGTTCAATTATGTGCCGATATTCTGCTAGAAAATCTCTAAGAAATCCTAAAATCCTGAGTTGAACAATTCGTTGCTAATTCTCAATCTTGGAATGTTTTGTCACACTATTTTTCACCTAATATTAGCTACGAGGTGTTAATTACATCCTCATGGAAATCATCTTGACTAATGATTTCATTCCTTGTAATTCTCTGTAATTTGATTATGGAATTGATTTCTAGATAGGAAGTGTATGTTTCTACTTGTAATAGATCTTCAAGCATTCTCCTTAATAGCAATATGGTTTTAACATTAAAGAATTTATTAGCCATATGTTGGACCATTGGAGAATACAATCATGACTTGAGAAACCATAACGGTAAAAATAAAATTGTTCTTCTAACAATTTTCCATCTACAATAAGACTCTTGAGATATGCATACTCCTCCTATCTACAATAGTGATTGTAGAGGCCAAACATGATTTTTTCTTCCTTATTGTAATAGATCCATTGAAAATCTCGCTAGCAAAATTTCCTTAGAATAGAACCAAATAAATTTGATCATTGTCCCCTTTAATTTTTTCTGCAGTAGTGAAGTGTTTTTCAGTAAGGCATGTTTTAACAACTAGCAACTTATCGTCCTCACCCTATAACCGTAACAAAATCCATAAAATGTTTAACCTCAAATCCGATACAAAATGTTGTGATTGAAGAAATGTAATCTACAAACTTCTGAATGGAGAAAGAAAAATGCACAGGATTTTACTTGGTTGTTTCAACATTTGGACAATCATGATTGAAACCCTTGAACATATGGAAACCATATTTCACACCAAGTGAATTTGTATTAATGTTCATTGGCACTTGGTAATCCATTTGGCTTATAGATAATCCATGTATACATTGCAGTGCATAAACTTATGATTATGTGAGCTCCTCCCTTGCTCATCACTTGGTAGTTGGAGTTTAATGTAAATTAAATATTGATGAGTTTAAGTAATGAGTTTCCAATATGGAGTGGTGAATGGTATGCGATTAATGGAACTCCCACATGAAGTGAAAGTGATAGTGGAACGGTGAGCTGGAAAGGATAGGTGGTAAATGGTGAGAGATAATGAGTGGAGTGTGATAGGTGAGAGTGAGAGTGAGAGTGAGAGTGGGAGATGAGAGAAATATTTACTATTTATAATTTATTTAACATTTAAAATCAAAACTTTAATATAATGATTTAATATTAAATAAATAAATAAATATTTGCTAAATAGAATGGCAATGGTAAATTGAATGTTTTAGAGAGATCACAGGTACACCATGGAAAATAGGCCATAATCATCAGGTTGAAGGCATAAGCAATGACAGGGTCACATGGGATTAACACATAAAATTTAAGATTTTGGCACTACAATGATAAATGAAACCACAAGTGCTACGAAATGATCCGTATTACAAACACATTCTCTTAATATCGTGATATGATCATTGTTAAATTAAGAGACAACACTTTTTTAAAACTATCAAATTGATTTTGTTTTAAGTCCTCATACATAAATGTCAAACTTAGGAGAGTTGATTTCAAAGAAATATTGCATCTGATAACACACTCTCTCTTCCTCTCACTTTATATCCTCTCTCTCTTCCCAACTCCTCCCTCCCCCTTTCTCTTTCTCTATCCCTCGCTCCCTCACCTAGTCTCTGCTTCATGGAAAATCCCCTTCAACTCCATTTATACCCTATAGCTTTATCTCTATCTACATTCCTTTATCCTTCTCTATCTCTCTTTCCCTCCTTCTCTATCCATCACACCATGCTACACAACATTTTGTCACTGTCCCTGTACTCCTCGTTCCATGATCCTGGAGAACCTCTACAGTGAACCCTACATGCTTCCCCTTCATGAAGAAAACCCCATTGTGTCCCTCTTCATGAGCAAAACAATTCCCTTTTGCATCATTTGCCAAAATTCTTATGTTTTTCCCAGTCTACAAGACTGATGCTAATGACCCTTGTCCTCCTTGCGTCGATATGCAGGGATTACAACTATTCCCAGTGCCAACTAGAGAGACTGAGCCTTGTTCCAGTCACATTGATCCTCTTTTGTAATGTTTTTTAAATAAAGGGCTGAAGCTTCTAGCTCTAGAAGATTTGTAACAGAAGTTTGGTAAATGGTTAGGCTGGATGGAGTCAAGGAGATTAGTTTGCGCTCCTTTCCCCTATTAGGATGGAACTACCTCAAGAGATAAGACCTTCTCCCTTGAGAAGAGGAACCATCTCCCTTCCATCCACGCTATATAAACCTCCCTTTTTCCCAAGCACAAGCTAGTTCCAATTGGGGTCTAGTTAAAGTTTTGATTGTGGAGTAATCAACAAGTTATTCATAGTTGTAGCTCTCTAGTTGTGTGTGAGGGAGAAGTGTGAATTTGTTTTAGTGTGAAGACTAAAGGGAAGAGCCTTAAAACTACCATTGTTGAGGCCATCATGGAATGATAACATAAGTGTGTGGGAAATCAGATTTGTCAAAGGAGAACAACAACGTCAAGACAATGGTTGTAATCTATTCTTGATTTAATATATATGCAACTATCTATTGATTTTCTACATAATATGTCATCTCACATGTTTATGGCTTAATGTTTCTTGACTTGTTAAGTAGGTTTAATACAATTTGTCTATTATTATGGTTGTTGTTTGTGGTTGTTTACTTGTTTCAGGTGTTTGAAGAAGGAAACGAGAGATAGTTGTAGTGAGCAAGCAAGGTGATCACCAAATAGGATAAGTGTACTAAGAGGTAGGCCCTCTTAATTGGTTCTAACCTAAGGTAATATTCCATAGAATGTATTCTTTGTGGCTAGACCCACTATCGGGCTAGAGGAATTTTTTGTGTCTACACATATAATTTTACTTCACCACAAATTGGCGACTCCGCTGGGAAACCAATCCTTTTGTTTGTTTGCTTGGAACTTCATGGTTTTGTGTGAACTTTTCTAGTTTCACCATTTCCCTTTAGTTTTGTCTGCTTTGCTTTGTTTTCTACCCTGGGTTTGAAATTCAAAATATCAAGTCTGGTCTCAACATTTGAAATTTTTTATTTTTTCTTTACATCCTAGCTCAACACACTTATTTTGCTGGCAGTTGCGCCGATCAGCGCAATATGCTAAGAAACAGTCACGCCGACCCTCTTCTGGAGCCTTTTGTCAGTTAGCCAGTCACGACGATGCTTGTAAGTGAATATTAGGATAAGCGTACTAAGAGGTAGGCCCTCTTAATTGGTTCTAACCTAAGGTAATATTCCATAGAATGTATTCTTTGTGGCTAGACCCACTATCAGGCTAGAGGAATTTTTTGTGTCTACACATAGAATTTTACTTCACCACAAATTGGCGACTCTGCTGGGAAACCAATCCTTTTGTTTGTTTGCTTGGAACTTCATGGTTTTGTGTGAAATTTTCTAGTTTCACCATTTTCCTTCAGTTCTGTCTTCTTTGCTTTGTTTTCTACCATGGGTTTGAAGTTCACAGTATCAATTCTAGTCTCAACATTTTTTATTTTTTATTTTTTCTTTACATCTTAGCTCAACACACTTATTTTGCTGGCAGTTGCACCGATCAGCGCGATATGCTAAGAAACAGTCGCGCCGACCCTCTTCTGGAGCCTTTTGTCAGTTAGCCAGTCACGACGATGCTTGTAAGTGAATATTAGGGTTCACCCCAGATCTGGGCCAGTGTGTCTTGCTCTTTTGATTTCTTCCTTATCACTCATTTAGACTATGTTCTCCCTGACTGGAAAGATGCATTTCACTTGGTTTATTTTCTTGTTGATTTTCCTTCTTTTCGCTTGATTTCTTGGGTCGTTGGATGTTTTTTGGCCCTAGGGTGTCTAGGTTGTCATCCATTTAGCTGATTTTGAACTCAGTGGGTCAAGTTGTTGGTGCATTTACTCCTTGCATTTTTTTTATAGTCCTCTTATTGCTTTGGTCTCCATTACTCAAGTTTGAAAACTTTCGTTTTCTTGTCTAAACATCTCTTTTCCAGCATAGATCACATTTTTTGTCTTGTTTTTGGTAGAGTCATTGTGTCATTAGTTTGAAAGAGATTCTCTTTTTGTGTTTTTCATTTTCTTGAGAATCAATTGTCTCAAAACTTTTTCATTGAAGTGTTTTATGAGAAATTCATTTTCTCATTTCATGAAAAGTACATAATTCTAGTTTGTTGTGTCAATATGTTACGGTAGTAAGCATCATTGAAGACTATGATTGTGTTCTCATTTGAAAAGAAAAAATAATTCTCTGTACTTTCGGAAGGACTATTTGGAGTGTACTTGTTAGGAAACTAGGAATTGGAATGAATTTTCCATGAGTTTATTTTTTCAAAAAGTGAAGTAGTGAAAAATAATTTTTCTTTTGGTTGCTTGGTTGTTTGCATTTGATTGTGTTTTCTACCCTCTCTAATGTAGACAATTCATCGAATTGAAAGGGTCTTGTCTCGTTTAGATACATTTAGGGCTTTTCGAGTCACATCACTAAGGCCTGAAAACCGAGACATAATTCAAGATAAACTTTAAAATGAACTCAATTAACCTAAGG
The DNA here is from genome assembly GCA_000404065.3 of Pinus taeda. NCBI lineage: Eukaryota > Viridiplantae > Streptophyta > Pinopsida > Pinales > Pinaceae > Pinus > Pinus taeda. Next base: position 60,911 of record APFE030397248.1, on the reverse strand, counting down.
CACATTTGAAACCTAACGATCACATCTAGAAAGTCTAGGCTAGAGATGTGTTCGAATGTATTTAAACATAGCAACTATCATTAGCTCCAGCACTAAACAGTGCTAGTATGGACTTGTGCTCCCCATACCATCGAGTATATAAAGGGAGACCCCTCTAGGTTGCAATCCTTTATCCATAGGAAGCCGAGTCTTCCGCCTTAAAAATGTGATACAATGAACACAACATTCAAGGAGATTGCCTACCCATACTTCTCGATTCGTCAAGAGGTATTCTGCAGTTCACGATTTCTAGGTAATCCTTTTACCTAGATCATCCGGAGTGGTCATTTGATCTTTTTGATTGATTAAAATTAAAATATCATTCGAGTTCTTATCCTTTTGAGCTTGTTTCCAATCAAAATTGATAGATTCATCTTTGCTTCTTTCTTGACTCTTGAAAAATGAAAGAGCACCAGTTTATTTATGCATCTTAAAAAATTGTTGCCCACGATCTTATAATATCCTGTTAGTCTTTTCTAGACCAAATCATGAGTTTTCCTTAAAGTACATTTTAAAGCCTTGAAATTTATCTCTTTTTTCTTATTAACTAAGATGAGGTCATCGTGGCTGAACCATCTAGTTCACCTAGTTACTCTTCCTCTCCTCCGTCTAAAGGATTGTCTGACGAGCCTTTTCCTGAATTACTAGAGTCACTCGAGGACCAAGGTGTAGAACTCGGAATCATTCTGATCATTCAACCTTCATCATCTCGTCCTACACCTACTTCAGATACTGGGTCACCTTCTGTTATTGGCCCGAAATCTCTGGATAATCCCATCCAGACTCTTGAGAGTTTGCTTACTACTGAAGGTCAGCTTGGATTGGTTATATATCCTTTGAATCCTTTGTTTGACCCTATTGTGATATCACTGTAGCTTCCGTACAGTTTGTACGATTAGCTAGGTGTTCCTTTGGAATTATCCCATCGTACATCTTTGATCATTCATCATCGCTTGTTCCTAGCTATGGAACCTAAAGGCGACACTCCAGTTACCTCTCCAGATCAATCGAAAGTTTCTACTCCACACACTATCGAAGAGGAAGAACATCAATTTCCTCCTGAAGGTTTCCCCTACACTGGCATCATTCCCGTCAGTGTGTATCGGGATTTGCCACCTAATTATGTGACTTTAACATAGTTGGTCTCAGGTACACCTAGTGCCTCATCACTTTATCACAGCCTTGTTTGGGCATTTGGTGTTATGCCTACCATAGATCCATTCATTCAGAACCTGACCTCCCAACAGATGATGATTTCTGTAGTTACCACAGTCCTAGTGCAACCCACCATTTCGAACCCTCTTGTCTTGTCCGTCCAAGTCATCCATCCAGATCAATTGATGGTCTTGAGGCATGTTACTGTCAGTTCTTTGTCCCCTCCAGTAAGTGGGCAAGTTGTGCCACCACCTGGTGGGGAAAAATCGAAGTGTTTCTATGGTGTCAGGCACAACTAATGTGAGTAGCTCATAGGCTCTCATGGTTGGGATCAACTAGCATTCTTCTGATCATATTCAAAACCTTGTTGGATCAAGCAATGTTTAGTACAAACAGGTCCAAAATCACATTGGTTCATCTGGGTCAAGCACTTTCCAGTATTAGTAGCCTTATGAGGCTCAGGTTCAGTACCAAGTTCCTTATGTTGCATATGGTTCCTAAGGAATCGTCAATCTGCCTTACGTCCTTCAGCCTGGACAGTATTTTCAGCTTGGTTCGTCCACTTTTCCTGGTGTCTATGGCTAGATATAGTTTGGAAATTTCCAAGGTCTTAATCCGGGAACTGTTCTGGTACCCTTGCAGCAGCAAGGATAGCCTCTACAGCAACAAGGGAAGTCTTTGTTGCAGCAAGGGTCGTCCACGTAGCAGCAGGGGCATATGATGCCACGGCAAGGACAACTTCAACAAATGTAGGGGAAACCCTCGCAATAGTTGCAGCAAACCATGCAGCCGCAAATTCAATATGCTCCGCAATCCTCCTAGCCTATGTCTTTGCAAGGCCACCTCTGCAGCCGCAAGGACAACCTTTGCAACCGCAAGGTCAATCATTGTAGCAGCAGAGCCAACCCAGGCAACAACAACCCTTATATACATATCAACATGGTCAACCCTTGCAAGGACAAGGTCAAGGTCAACTCCTGCAGTAGCACGTCCAAAATTCTATTGTCCAAGGGCAACAGGTTCTGAATCCTTTTGTTCAAGGGCAACAGGTCCAAAATCCCTATGTCAAAGGAAAGTAACCGCAAAATCCTTATGTCCAAGGACAGCAGGTCGAAAATCCTCTTGTTCAGGGGTAGCAGGTTCAAGACCCGTATGTTTAGGTATAATAGGTGCAATATCCATATGTCTAAGGTCAAAAGGCTCAACATCCTTTTAACCCTTATGTTTCTTATCAACAAGCTCTCGCTAACAGATTTAAGGCTTTTAAGGTCAAAATCCTCCCTTTGGCCAAGGTAACCTATAGTGGGGGCAAAATCACATGCCATATGGCCAAAACCCTCCACTATGGGGACAAAACCCTTACCAGCGAGGATGGAATCCTTCGATTGGACCCACTTATCAACCTCCCATGCCTTTCGATACTCAATTGTTGTTCTTGGCTACACTAGAGTTGCCAGATGTGTCTTGACTCATGAGTGATCAAATTCTTCATTCATCTTACTGGCCTCCGGTTTTGAACAAGATCCCAAGCAATTGTCTGAAGTTCGATTGGAAATCAAAAGAAGATCCTCAAGGCCATGTGATGACATATCACCTCTGGTGCTCTTCGAATTCCTATATTGGTGATTTTATTCATCTTCATCTTTTCCAACGAACCCTTACAGGTGTTGTAGCCAAGTGGTACATCGAGCTTCCTCGAAGTACTTACCATGACTTTAAGTCTTTAGCCATGGCTTTCCTCACGCATTTCCAATTGCTGGTTCACTATGAAACTAGCACCTATTTGCTTACATCGTTCAAGAAAGATATTGCGATGCACATCTCCAATCACATCCATGAATGGAGACATAGACGTCTCCTGATCAAATTTGAGATTACTGATTGGTTTCTAATCGCATGGTTTACCAAGTCATTCATCGCTCCAATTGCTCACGATATAGCTATGGGTGGATGTGTTACCAAAGAACAAGTCATTTCTCATGCCCAGTACTTAGTTCTCGTTTATTCTGAGTCTGGTACTTTGTATGAGTTATTACCCGATGCTCCATAGCCATCATTTGATCCAACGACATCAAAGTCACAAGCTACACCTCTTTTTGATGGAGTAATTGGTTTAGTGTCCCAGACACCTGGGAAATCTTCTTCTAAACAGAAGTTGGTTTCAAACACTACTTCCAATAGTCCCTCCCAGAATCCACTTGGCCCTGGTAAAACCTCAAAGGTCCACGTTGTTCAGTCTACCATAGCAGACAAATCCTTGAATGGTAAGAAGAAAGGAAAAGGCAAGGTTAAAGTTGATGCCCCAAAAAAGGGTCCTCCTAAGTTGTCTCTTGGTGATTCCTCACAAAGGAAGCCTAAGTAGTTGTGCCTCATTTGTGAAGAGGATCACTATACTAAGGATTTTCCCTGACAGTCCAAAGTTAGTCATTTTCCCAAAGGGACCCCAGCCATCCTAAAAGAGCTATTTCCATCTTAGCAGACTCAAATGGTAGACCAACCTCAATTGTCTGCTTCCTTAGGACCACAAGTGTTTATTATGAGTATGCCTATTAATGTGGCTACTAGATCAAAATACTATCAAACTCCTGCTCTGACAATGAAGAAAGAGAAAGAGGCCACCCCTTCTTCTTCTACCCTGAGTTTTGGCCCTCTTCACATCGAGTGCCCTAACACTGATTCCGCCATTTGACCACCTTCTCGAGGTGTGCTAAGGAAGTCCTCATACAATCCCAACGCTCGAGCTGCTCAACACTATAATATTGTTGAGGATCTTGCTCAGGCGCCATTAGCTATGTCTGCTCTTGAGGTACTCCAAAGTTGTCCATCTCAGTGGAAATCGTCACTGTCAACTATTGGAGGTATTGATCCTACTGATTCCAATCTGATATGTTTTGATCTAAAGACCCACATTCCGTGACTACCTCATCATATTTCCTTTCTCATTCAGGTAATCATCAATGAGAAAACCATTCATAAGATCATCATCAATGAAGGTGCTTCTACTTGCATCATGCCAGTCGCTTGCTAGAAGGCAATTGGTTCTCCTACTTTGAACCAATCCCCTAACACTTTGGAAGCTTCTGACAGGTGCAATTTGCGACCATTCAATGTTTTGCCCAACCTTGCCATTACTTTGAGGGCAAGAAAGTACTCAGCAAACAAGAGTATCTAGCTCTCAAAACCTTGAACTCCAACCCTAATATTGTAGTTTTGAAAGTAGAGAAAGGAGGAGCCACCATTATCATGAACAAAAATGACTACATAGCAAAAATGCTAGATCATTTAAACAACAGTGGCTGCTACAGAAAGCTCAACAAAAACCCATTAAACAAGGTCTCCAAAAAAGTATGCAACCTAATCAAAACCAGTAAGATACAAGACAAAAAAAATCTCATAGTTAACAATCCTTACACACCAAGAATATATGGAGCCCCAAAGATTCACAAGGAAGACATCCCTCTCAGACCAATAGTAAACACGATTAATGGACCTACATACCATCTAGAAAAACACCTGGCCAAGAAACTTAAACTGCTAGTGGGAAATACAGAATCTTTTGTCAAAGGCTCAACCCAATAGACTCACAGTGAACAATATTTACATGCCTCCTCACATCATCACCCTACCCATAAACTAGGAGTCCTCAACACATTAGCAACCAGAGCCCTTAGAATCTATGACAAGGGACACCTAGAAAAAGAAATAGAACACCTTATTGAATTTTTCCTTAAAAACTGATACAGCAAACATCAAGCCATCAAAGCCATAAATAAGGCAAAAACTCGACCTAACAAAACTAAAAACTTTGATAACGCAATAGGAAAAGTCAACCTCCCTTACATTCTAGGAACTACAAACAAAATCTCCCGCATCCTGAAAAATAATGGAATTCTAACCACTTTCAAACCCTTAAACACTATCTGTAACAGCCTTAATCCAGTCAAAGACAAAATTGATCCTAAATGCCATAAAGGGGTCTACTTAGTCCCCTGCTCATACGGAAAACCCTATGTAGGTGAGACTGGAAGATCTTTCAACACAAGAATCCAAGAACACGCAGTTGACATCAAACACAATCGTTCCAAATCCTCGGCACTAACTGAACATTCTGATAAAACTAAACACCAAATCTGTATAGAAGACACCCGTATCTTAGCTAGAAGTGAACACTACTTCATAAGGAAATTCAGAGAAGCCATAGAAATTAGCAAACACCCTAATAACCTCAATAGAGACGACCGATGGACCATAAGTGAAAATTGGATCCCAATCCTTTCATCCAGGTCAACCCCCACCTTACTATAAACCTCCTCTAATCAACCTAGAACAAACATAAAAAATCTAATCCATTATCATTAAAATAAGTAGAATATATACTATCAATAGATAATTAATTAAAATTATTATATTTATATAACAATTAATTAAAAACATACATTATATAAAACAAATATAATCAAAATAATTAAAAGTAAATAATATAAAATTAACCAATAATAAATATAAAATACAGTATTAAGTTTATACAAATTAATTACAAGATATCAAATATTAAAAATTATAATGATAACATTGAAAAATTAATTATAATTAAAAATTTTAATATAATTAACAATAATCATAAATAATAAAATAATATAATTAATTTTTTTTTAAAAATCACAAAAAATTAAAAGAAGTTAAAATAAATTCAATTAATTTGAAATTATTACGAATAGTAATATCCAAAAATAAAATATAATTTAACCACATAATGTTTAAAAAAAAAAATATAATATAACCGCTAACCCTTAAAAAAATATTAATATATAAATAAATAAAAATTTAAAATTAGATATATAGACTATAATATATTATATATATTAAATTAAACTCACAAAAGAATTGAAAATTTACAAAATATAATAAAACAATTATAATTATAATTAACAAATACTAATAATTGTCAGCAAAACATCTCATACACTTCTATATATATTTGAAAAAATAAGATCAGTCTTTTAACTATCTTTCACATCCTCAAGATGAACCATCGTTGATGGTTCGAAGCGTTGATTATAAAATAAACCTAATGCGATGAATCCAGAAGATCTACAAAATCATGAAACTCGTAGAAACCTCAAAGACGAAAGAAAGTACACGTCAAGGTGGAGATTTTTTACGCTAATCTCAATTAAAATCTTCTACTCAGACGGAGTTGGACCCATGCCATGCATGTTGTAGCCTCCTCCTTATTTTGCGTGATTCATTTTCCCCATCAAGGGAAGATTGTCAGATTCAACCAACTTTCTTGCTTTACTTCTTCCTCCTCAAATGGCAATGTTCTGTATGTCAAGCACACCAATGCTCCTTATAAGAGTGTGGGGAGAAGACTTTTTAAAGATTCTTCTTTGATGGGAATTTTTCCGCTCCCACCTCCTCATGTGTCCTCTATCAACATGATCTCGATCAAATCTGGTTCCAAGGTCGTACCTTCACCGAATCCTGTTGATACCTGGGGTGAGGCTATGCCACTTAGTCCCGCCAAAGTCAATTATGTGGAAATTGTTTTAGCCTCAAGTTCTGTATCCTACGATTTTCGTGTTTCGAGGACATCTCTCGATACATATTCTCCATCCCTATGGCTTGGTGCTTTAGAATCTCATGATACCTTATTCGAGACTTTTCTTGCCAATGAGAGTATCATGGAACTAATGTCTATGGAGGAACCACCTTGGAATGATACTCATCATCGTTCCACATTCCTGCCTAGCCCAGAA
>APFE030397248.1:31841-42183 GCA_000404065.3 Pinus taeda | reverse complement strand
GGAAGACTTACCTCATTTTGTTACAATATCATGGGTTATCAATACCATATGCCTAAAAAAACATAACTCATGTCATACTATACTTCATATGACATTTATTTTAATTAGAAAATTTAATTAAAGGGTAAAAGGGGCATAACTTCTTTGAAGATAAATCTCAAACTTTTTTGTGTATACTACTAAAAATATTCTAGTATAATCTTTGGAGGTAAATTTATACCATCTATCTAATAATTATCGGTAATTGAATCCAAATTATAGAATCAATGTTTCCAAATGAACATATCTATAGGCATAATTAGGCTATTATACATATATATATAAAATATGAAATAAAAATGTTAAACTAATATTTTTAGGTTAGACATAATTTAGTATGGTTAAAGATAGGATTTTTCCAAAATTGGTGTAGATAAAAGTAATAACACCTCAAGGTATAATATGGTACTTAAGATATAAGCATAAATTGTAATATTAAGTTTGAGTGGACCTAAGTAGATGCAAACTCGATAGATAAGATTTAGATAAATAATCATGTGATCTGCTGAGTAAAAATTTGATAATTATGATACTTACGATGGAGAATATATTGAATATATTTTAAGACCAAGAATAGAAATTTAATGTATGATAAAATTTAGAAATACGTCGCAAAAAATTAAGTCATTTTCAACTACAAAAAACTCTAAAATATTTCACCTACAAAATACAAGTTTTCTTCCTATTTTCTATTTGCCAAGACACACTATGTGCATGGAAAAAGAGATATACCTGAAAGAAAATATTTTCTAATCTACCAATTTCACACAAAGTGAAAAAAAAAACATATAAACTCAAAATAACAAATTGGAAATAAATATAGAAAATCAAATTATCTCTATAAAAGAAAAAGAATAAATTAAAGAAATAAATTTTAATCTAAACACATATTAAACTAAGTTATGCTTCACTGTTTATTAGATATTTAAATATAATAATATACGATGATATTTTATATTTAAAACATATTTAATCAAATTCAACTTAATTATCTATTAGATATCTCAATATAACAAGGAAACATAGCTAGTATTCTCTGTTTAGTTTAATCATTGAACTTTGGAAGATATGAATTTATTGCCACATTTGAACAAAGGCTATATTGTAGATACTCTCCCTTAGCACAAATACAACCACAAAAATAAAGCATTTATTGGGGGTGATTGAAAGGATGTAATCATAATAATGGGAAATGTATATGTGTTAGTTTTAAATTTTATATGTGCATAAAGTGCATAAAGCATTGATTGTATTAACCTTTAGTTAACCATATTATTTTATGTTTGAAGTAGAACAATCATAATATAAAATTAGCATGTTGTTGGATTGAAACATTTCAATACTTGTATTTAATTTAGTAAAACCAAGTATCTTACAGAGTCACAAACATGTCTAAGTTGGAAAATCTAGATGTTAGTGTATGGGATCAGGATCCTTGCAAACACATTCAACCTTTGGTTTGTTGTTCCTTGCTTTTGGTTTGTTGTTCCTTACGCCAATTATCGGCTTCGTCTTTGAATTTATAACAATATTTACAAATAATAGGTAATAATTAATATTATACAATCTATTAATAATTAAGTTATATTTAGAATTTTCATTCTATAGAATAATAACTAGCAATTGCACTATATGTTGCAAAAAAATGCCTTAAGGTATAAATTGGAGAAGAAAAACTCTTAAGCATGTCAAACCAATTTCTTTTTTTTTTTTGCTTAAGCAAGAGTAGTTCCTTCTATTTCATGATATTGAGAAAAATATTACAGAATATACAAAAATCCTGAACTTCGAGTGGTGATACGGAAGCCAAGGGAATGATGCCAAAGTAAAGCTTCACCTCGCTACAACAGATAGAAAAAATCACTCACAACATACTTTAGGATGAACCATACAAAAAAAAATCCCAATCAAAGGCTCACTAACCACCCACATCACTCATGCGATAAGCCCGTCAAGTCTCGTGGCCCCACCAAGAAAGCACTACCAGATCTGATGGTTAACATAACCCCATGAAATCGGACAGCACAACGAAATATCGAACCACCTAAAAAGTGCGAAACTTAACTTGTGATGGAGGGTGGTTTCATCACCCCACTCTAGCCATGTGGTGGTAGTCTAATGGTATCGCTCCCAAAAAAACTAAACCACTTACCATCCCAAATCTGTGCGATCACTCATAAACTGCTTTATCCTGGTTTTCTGGTCGGGAAGAGGAATGAAGGGGAGTTGCCTTCCTCGGGAAACAAGAACTGCCCTTGTCCGGACACTCATTCCTCAGAACATGCAACAGCGACCTCCGATGACTGTGGATAGAACCCCGTTGAGTTATCTGAAGAGGAAGGGGCTTGGTCACTTTCCACCAAGGAGAAACAAGACAACTTTGAACATGTCCGTCCTCCTGAAGCCTCCCCGAGAACTGTGATCGAACTTGATTGGACATCAACAAACAGTTTCTTTCCTTCGGGCCCAATGTTTGAAAAGTTCTCTATATTCTGCCACTTGTTCATCACAAAGAGCTTTTACTCTTCCCAGAGACATTTCCTTCCATTTCATCTCAAATCTGCTTTTTGTATTAATCACTCCCTGATTGGAAAGAGTATCCGCTAGTTTGTTGGCTTCTCGTCTAACATGTCTGAAACTAATAGTTCTTAGACTCACGAGATGTTTTTGTATCCTATGATACACATGTATTAGCCTCCAATGTTTCGAAACCTTCTCTGGCACTGCTCCACAACTGATTCTTTTAACAACTTTTATAGAGATTTCTGAGTCTGCCTCTATGATGACATTTGAGCTATGATTTTCATTCAGTAGTTCTAGTCATTGTTCCAGGGCCATTAATTCAGCCATGTTATTTGTGGCTTTACCTAAGTGGCAGTGGAAAATGAAGCTTATAATTCCATCTTCATCTCTTAACACCCCTCCATAGCCAGTTATTCCAGGGTTACCTTCCGAAGCCCCATTTATATTGCATTTTAGGTAGCCTTTTGGCAGAGGCTGCTAGAAATCCTTTTCCTTTCCCAAATTTCCTTCTTTTCTTCTAAGTCCATTGATAATGGTCTCTTGCATTTCCAATTGCCTAAGGGTTCTCGTCTCATTTATTATGGGAGGGTTTTTGGGCAAATTGCGAACAGTTGTACTAACTGGCTCTCTAATCTGCTTCAAGATCAGATCTAGCAGGTGAAGAGTACTGGATTTTTCATCCTTGAAAATTCTTTTATTCCTTTCTTTCCAAACATTCCAAATGATGAAGCTAGTTGTAAAGGCCCAAGCCAGATTGAGAATCTCATTCTCCGAAAAGTTCCTTCTCCACTTGTTCAGGGTATTTGTGATGCTTTATTTATCTCTATCTGTCTGTTGAAAAATGGTTGTAAAAGAGTCCCACAACTAGGTGGTAAAGGGGCAACTGTTAAGAATATGCTCCATTGTTTCCTCTTGAGCTTCACATAGCTGACATCTAAAGGGCCCAATAATCCCTCTTTTCCTAATGTTGTCCCAAGTTAAGATTTTCTTATGGTGAACTAACCACATGAATAGCTTGATCTTCATCCACCCTTGTTGGCTCCAAAGTTGTTGCCAAGAATTCATTGCAGAGCTGGAATCTAGGTTCAGGATAATCTTCTTAGCATCCTTAAGATTAAAGGAGCCTTCTTTATTGAGGCCCCATCTTAACTGATCTTTCCCCTTTGTTATCAATATTTTCCTTTGTTTTAGTATGCTCATAATTTCCTCGGATTTTATTTTTAGGGGACTGTCATCACTACAGTCTATGCTTCTCCAATTCCTCCATTTTTTAGAGTTGTGAGGAAGATTCCAGAAATCCTTCACTCTGATTAGTCCCTAGGAATTTGTTTCCTACTTGAGGTCTCTATAGTCTTCTTTTAGCAGCATTGGTTCTTGTTGCCATTTTTCCTCCCAAAAGAGAGCAATATCCCCTACTCTGATTCCCAGAAACTGTGGACTTGTACTAGGCCTCTGTTTTCCCATGCTTTATTCGAGATGTAAGAGCCCTTTGTGTCTTCAGACATTCTAATAGGATCATTAGTTTGCCCATTCAGACATTCTAATAGGATCATTAGTTTGCATATTTTTCTTTCCAGGTTTTAGCCCATTGAGCTTCTGGTTCTTCAACCCATCTCCACCAGAGATTGGCTCCTAGTACATTACTTAATATTTCCTGATCATTTAATCCAAGTCCTCCATGACTCTTAGGTTTACATATTTTATCCCAAGAAACAAGTGCCCATTTCTTCCTTGTCTCATCCTTGCCCCAGAGGAAGTCTCTCTGGATATTCCTGAATTGCTGTAAGACTCCTTTGGGGGCTGGGAGAGCTGATAAAAAGAAAACCCAGATTGACTATAGGACAACCTTTGTTAGAATCGGCCTAACAGCCAGGTTTAGTGATCTGATGGTCCATTTTTTGACTTTGCCTTGCAATCTTATTGATCACCGGTTCCCAAATACTCTTGTGCAGGGGTCTGTCAGTAAGGGGAATTCATAAATACTTTGAAGGGAGGGAATCCCTTTGGTTGCCCAGAATTCTTGAGATATTTCTCTGAATTGCAATGTTAGTATTTAAGAAAAACAAAATTGATTTGGAGAGATTGACTTCCATACATGTGGCCAAGGAAAAATTATTCAGGATTTGTTTGTACAGTGAAGCTTCTTTGACAGTAGGAATTCCATGCAGCATTGTGTCATCCACAAATTTTTGATGAGTCATTGTCTGACCATTCTTGATTAATTGAAGTCCCTTAATTTTTCCCAAGTTTTTATCCTGCATAATGGCTCTTCCCAATCCTTCCATCATGAGGATAAAGAGAAAGGGAGAGAGAGGTTCGCCCTGCCTGAGACCTCTAGAAGGGGTGAAGATAGCTGAGGGAGACCCATTCACCAGAATAGAAAAGCAGGAAGAAGTTACTAGAGCCATAACCCATCTAACCCAGTTATGATCAAACCCAAAAGCAGCAAGGATCCTCTTGATATAGCTCCAGTTGACCTTCTCATAAGCTTTGGCTATATATAATTACATTATCATATCGGCCTGCTTTTTACTAGTTAGCGTGTGAATTGTCTCGTGTGCTAGAATGATATTATTAATAATTTGTCTGCCTTCCACATAACCAGATTATTCACCTGAGATTAAAGAAGGAAGAAGAGGTTTGAGTCTATTAGCCAATACGTTGGATATAATCTTGTAAACCACATTACATAAGGCAATGGGTCTAAACTTATCAGCAGTCAGGGCTGCATCCTGTTTTGGGATCAGAGAGATGGAGGAGGTGTTGAGGGCTTTTAGAATAGTCTTGTTTCTTCTGGAATCCTCCACAACATTCAGGATGTCCTACTTGACAATGTTCCAGCAGGCTTTCAAAAAATCCACATTGAAACCAGCTGGACCTGGAGCTTTGCCATTCTGCATGTCCTTGATAATCTCACTGACTTCCTCTTCAGTGATTGGTTTGTTCAAGTTGAAATTGTCCTCTCTAGCCACCAGCTTAGGGATGTTTTTTGCAATTTCTCTGATGCATTGCTCCCTGTCTGGATTATTTTCCTTAGTGATACTTCTGAAATGTTGAACTGACACTTTTTCGATATTCTTGTGAGAGGTCTGGAGCTTCCCTTTGTCATTCAAAATCGCGGAGATTCTGCTGTGATTCCTATTGGCTATGGTGGATATATGAAAAATTTTGTATTACGATCCCCTTCTTGAAGCCATATAATGTGAGACTTTTGTCTCCAAAATATTTCCTCTTGTTTGCATAAATTCTCCCATTCTTGATGGAGTTTATCAGCTTGTTGACTTTTGTCTTTATCAAAACCCACTATGATCAAAGCTTGATTGAGTTCCTGTAGATTGGCTTCCACTGCCTTTTTCTCCACAAAAATGTTGCCAAAAACCTCCTTGTTCCATTCTTTGAGTCTGAATTTAATACGCTAAAGTATTTTGTGTAGGATGAACATATTCGTGCCCTGGATCTACAGATCTTCTCTCCACCATTTTTCAATGTTATTGATGAAATCAGGGTGGGAGAGCTAGATATTCTCAAACCTAAAGGGCATATTCTTGGAGAATCAAACCCCTCAAGTTCTAATCGTATCGGCCAGTGATCAAAACCTCCAAAGGGAAGAACCTTAGCTATTATTTCTCTATTTGCTAGCATAAGCTCCTTTGAGATAAAAAATCTGTCTAACTTGGAGGTGACCAGAGCCTCACCTCCTCTTTTGTTGTTCCAAGTATAAAGGCCATTATATGTTGCTGATTTAACCAGATTCATGTCATCAGTAAAGGTTTGGAACAATTCGGAGTCCTTATTTAGCAATCTAATGCCTCCTTTTTTTTTTTGAAAGTGATTTTGATCATATTAAAATCTCCTCCTAAGTATTTCTTTATGTCTTCTTTTGAGTTGTGCCAAGGAGTTTAATAGTCTTATTTTCTCATCTATTCTTTGTGGCTCATAGACATTTGTGGCGTGGAAGGTGTCCGCAACTCCCACTGGTTGAATAATTACAGATAGATAATTTCTTGATGCCTCCGATCCAAAATATTGACTCTTTGGGGGTTCCATAGAGTGAGGATGCCTCCCGCTGTGTTTTCTGCTTTCACTTCAAGAAACTTGAAACTATTCATTCATTTGCTATGGATTTGCTTTAACTTTTGAATGCAACATTTTGTTTCCTAAATAAAGATTATATCCGGTGTTGCTAATTTCATTCTGTGACTTAACATTCTCTATTTTCTTTTACTTCCTAGACCTCTAATATTCGAAGATATGAACTTCATAATTAAAGATTTGTGGAGTAACTAGTTAGGTCTTTCATGTTACCCGAATCTATCATTAGCTTTCCACACTCCATCAAGAGCTCATTTTGCTTTTTCCTGCCCCTCTTCTTTCCTGGATTTCTAGTTGCTAATCCTGGAGTTGATTTCATAGTTTTCACTCCTTTGTGTTCTTGCTTGTGAATACTTTTACCTTTATCCAATCCTCTTTCCTGGATTTTCCATAAAAATAACGACTGTATTCTAGAGCATTCTTCTAGAGGTATTGATTCTATTTCTCCCTTGGATCCCTACCTCAAGAATCCTTCCAGATTCAGGTTTTCCTTGTCTAAAATTTCCTGTAATTCATGATCTTCCAAATCTAGTTCGCTTTGGGTCATTTCCTGGTCCATCTCCATGTCTGTCTCACTCATAACAGTCTCATTTTGATGTACCATATCTTGAGATTATTTTATGTTTTCTTCCATTTCTTTTTCATTAGGGTCTTTCTCCTAAGATTGATCATCCTTCGTGTTATCCTCATTCTCATCTAGCACTTGAAACCTCTTCTGACTAACCTTCTATCTTTTGTTCTATTGTTGCTTCATTCGCTTTTTCCCCTTTACTTATGCCTGCCACTTTCTGAAAGCTCTCTGTATCCTTCGAAGTATTGGGGTATTCTTTGTTGTTTACTTTACCGAAAGGGCAATCTCTGAACAGATGTCCATGTTCATGGCATCTACGACATCTAAATAGGATATGCTCGTAGTCCACGGTCTGCACCCACTCCTCATCATAAAATTCTAGAATAACATCATCTAGAAGAGCTTCTGATAGATCCATTTCCACACATATTCATGCAAAGGAAGTGTATTTCCCTCTTCTTGTGACTTTAGAAACTTTGACGAAACATCCTAGTTTATTACCAATGGCTGCTAGCAATTTCGTTTGCCAATAATCCAGAGGTAGAGAACATAGCCTTACCCATACTGGAACCGAGGTGAAGGTCTCCCACTTTGAGACGAAGTTTATCATCCAAGGCCTCATATAGAGATCAGTTGCCGCATAAAAGTAGGTTCCTCCTTCGAATATTTTGTCTTTGTCTTCAATGTTTGAGAACACCACTGTGAAAAATCCCTTTGACTCAAGATGTAGGGTAATGCTTTCTTTGGGCTTCCAGTGATGCTTGATCCATGTTTGCAAAGCTTTTTCAGTGGGCCATAGTCCCATGAATTTACAAATAATGACATAGTTCCCCATGTGTTCTTTGTGTGCTTGCAGAGCAGGGTCATTTAATATTACTCTAGGAGTGATTGTCACTTTAGGCTTGCAAGGTCCCTTTTGCCTATGTTCTCATGAACCAAGATTTTTTTTCTTCTTCCTCCTTATCCTTTATGCTATTGTTTGCCTTGGTCTTAGTCCCCTCTATCCCCTTAGCATTATCTTTGTTTTTTCCATAGCCACGCCTTTGTTGTTAAACTCCATTGTTTTGCCTTTGTTGGATACTGCGTCCTTGTAGGAGGGAGTCGAGCTCCCTTCTTTGCTGCCCTCCATCAGAAACCATCTCTACTATCCTCTGAACCATCGCCGCTTGCTACTGCCTTTTTTCCTCCTCGGCTCCCCCCTGCGCAATCGACTCTTTTCTTGAGAGTGTTCAATCTCTAAAAGTATCGCATGTCAAACCAATTTCAAAACCTACTAAGTCTTAAAATAAATTAATATATTCTATTTTGAAAGTATTTAAAAAAAAATTTAACTCAATTAATTTTCTAAATAAATAATTTGAAAATAAAATATATCATGAATTTATTTTAAGATTTCGTATGTATCTTAAAACTGTTTTGATTTAAATTCATTTTTCCTGGGAAATATGGTCCAAGCGCTAAAAGCATCTAGCAGATAAAAGCTAAAAGCCAAACACCCGTCCTAATTTCAAATGATGTAATTCTTGGATATTTTATGTGAATAAAACTTGTGAATATTGTTTAAAAATGACATGTGTGGCTGAGCGATAGTTTTACTTTGTTAAATTATGTTAAATTTTCCACTTCGTATAAATAAAAATAACACATTTCAACTTTATTATATTTCATATTTCCGGAAGGATTCATACACTTAATCGTAGTCAGCCTTAATCTTGAATTCATGTGGTTCTTATAGTTCCCACATTCTCCAATAATATCTTGAATGTTTTTATAAAATATCATGTGAATAAATATAATTTTTTATTTCAAAGAGAAATTTCGTACACAATTCTAAGTCTATGCCAAAATGTAAAGAGATATCTCAGGGAGAGATCTGAGAAGTAAGCATTGTTCCTCTAAGAATTTGAATTGTTTTAATCTCCACAAAGTAAAATTACTCGGCAGGGATATTCACAAAATGTGCCCTTCTGAGTGATTCACCCACCTGATCTTTAATCTTTGCCTTTCAACCTAGATGCCCATTAGATAATATGGACACATCGTTCACTACTGATTTGAAACATGGTGCGCCTCTTGGCTCATCAAACAAGTCTCTGGTCATTTCCTGCAACCCAGCAGTGCATCCACACAGTCGTGACTGATGCCCAGACGTCGACAACAATACATTCTTTAAAGTGGTCTTCTTTCAAACATTTCGAATACTTCATTGGACCCAAATTTAACAGAACCCCAAATCGGAAATATCTATACTCGCATGGACCCAAATTTAGCAAATTCCCGAAACAAAACCATATTGTATACATGGCTCATCCAAGGAGATTCAAGATGGTTGCACAGCAAATAGGGAGGCACTGATCAAATTTGAAGGGCAGGTCTTAATTTTATTTAGAATGGCACATATTCAGGTCGCACTTCTATAATGAAAAGCATAAAAAAAAGAGCAATTCAATTGACAACAGTAAATTATTTTCAAATTTCTTTTTATTTTTTCACAGGAAAATGGTGGAACAACAACCCCATGGATGTTGTGTATAAGGCAGGTCTGATATGAGCCGCAGGTAATATATCGGATGCATTTACCATTAATGGATAAACAGGAGACCTATATTCCTGCTCCAGTCGGATGCATTTACCATTAATGGATAAACAGGAGACCTATATTCCTGCTCCAGTTCAGATAAGGATTAATTTTGTAGGAAATTTTTGTGACCAGAACGTTCAAGCCAATATACAAGTAGCTCAATCAAATTTAAGTTTATTGCATGAATGAAAAAATTCAGTAAAATTCTAAACAGGTTTAGGATTCAACAAAAGAGTGTACAAAGGTGTATATGTTTTTGGTATCTCCTTTTTTAATATGAAAACATACCAGGAATTGGGAATTCGTAAACAAATCAAATCCAGTATGTTAGGAACCTGTTGAATGCGCTTCTCTCCAAGCATAAATCGTGCTTAAACCTTGCTTGACAGGCGTGCCCTCAATGATGAATCTATGCTCTTCTCTAGCTTAAATCGTCGTCAAACCTTGCTTTGGGCAGCCTTCAGGCACAACCCAGTGAAATACCTAATACATGGCCCATATTGACATCTAGTCGCTCTCAATTGAAACTACCAAAT
>APFE030397248.1:0-24248 GCA_000404065.3 Pinus taeda | reverse complement strand
CCTCTTTCATTTGGTGTGCAAGTGCTTGAAGAAGCACTTGAATTTCCTCCTTGTGGTGTGCTTGGAGAAGCACTTTCATTTCTCCTCAAGGGTGTCGCTTGCTGCCCTTGTGTTGGCACTGCTATTTGGGGATGTATTTCAGCCATCTCCTCATCATCTTGATCATGAGAAAAACATTTTTTAACATTCACTATTTTCTCTATGCTTCCATCCCAAGCTTCCTCCTCAATGAATTGAACATCTCTGCTCACAAAAAACTTCTTAGTAGATGGGATATATAACCTGTAAGCTTTGGATTCCTCACTGTATCCAATGAAAATACATTTCTCCCCTTTTCTATCCAACTTCCTCCTTAGCTGACCTGGAATGTGTGCATAAGCCACACATCCAAAAACTTTCATGTGGGTGACTCCTTTCTTTCTCCCACTCCATGCTTCTTCTGCCACTCTGTTCATAATTGGTTTTGTAGGAACCTATTCAAAATATACGCTGCACAATATACAGCTTCAGCCCAATAATCATTTGGCAAATGATTTGCCTTCAACATACTCCTCGCCATGTCCATGATTGTCCTGTTCTTCCTTTCAACAACTCCATTTTTCTGCGGGGTGTACCTAGCTGTAAATTGCTTATGAATTCCATTTTCTCTACAAAACCGTAGGAATTCCTTGGAGATATACTCACCTCCTCTGTCAGTTCTTAGAACTTTGATATGCAGCCCGCTTTGATTTTCTACAAGTGCTTTGAAATTTCGAAATTTTTCAAACACTTCACTTTTGTTCTTTAGAAAGTAAATCCAAGTCTTTCTAGTAAAATCATCAATGAATGTTAGAAAATATTGGTTGCCTGCAAGTGATGGAGTTTGCATCAGTCCACATACATCTGAGTGGACAATCTCTAAGGGTGACTTTTCCCTTATGCTTTTCCCTGATGGAAAACTTTCTCTGTGTTGTTTCCCCAAGATACAACCTTCACAAAGGTTGTCCGGTTTCTTTATCAATGGTAATCATTGTACCATTCCTTTTCTACTCAACAAATTAAGACCCCCAAAGTTGAGATGTCCAAATCTCAAATGCCACAACCAATTTCCATCCTTTGGTATGCTTTGGTAAGCCTCTTGGGTAACTACTGCAATTTCTACTCCATCTTTCAAAACTACTTTTATCCTGAAAGGGAACATCCTGTTCCTTGTCATCTTCACTTCAGCAATACATCTTTTGTTGGGTGCTCTATCCATGATGGTGCATACATCACTCACAAAGAAAACATTATACCCCTTTTGAACAAGCTGACCAATACTCAAGAGGTTACACTTCATTCCAGGAACATAATAGACATCTGCTATGGTTTTCTTTTCAACTTTTTTTGTAAATATTTTTACTTCTCCTTTTCCCATAACAGAAACTTTACTATCAGTCCCAAGTGTGACTTGTAATTTCACATTTTGATCTAATTTAAAAAACAGGGCTATGTTTCCTGTCATATGGTTGCTGCAACCAGAGTCTAGAAACCATATGTCATCACTATTTGTTTCAGCCATGTTACAAGCTAAAAGCACGTTATCTTGGCTGATATTTTCTCTAGTGATATTTGCACTAGATCTATTACTCATATCATGCTGCTTGTTCCTACATTCATTGGCATAATTTCCATATTTTTTACAATAATAACATTGTACATTGGATTTTTCATACCTTTGTCCTTGAGCATGATGTTGTCCACTTTGTTGGCTGCTGCCTTGGCCTTGGTTCTGATTTGGATTGTTGCATCTTCCTTGAGTGTTTGCTGGATTGTTTCTTCCACCTCTGTTTTGGCTTCTCCCTCTTCCTCTCTTGTTTCCTTTGCCTTGACCTCTTCCTTTTCCAAAAGACATCTGGGTTTGAAGGCTTGCTCTAGAGATGAGTTTTCATTTCTACTCAACCTCTGCCCATGTGTTATCAGTGATGCATGTAGTTTATCAACTGAGATGTTTGAGAGATCCTTTGTTTCTTCTATGGTGGTGACAATCACATCAAAGTTTGAGCGTGGGATCCTCAATAGTTTCTCCACAATCCTCCTTTCTTCAAGAATCTCTCCATGAGACCTTAACTATGTGACCAGTCCAATTACATGTGTAGAGAATGAGTCAATATTATCTGACTCCTTCCTGCATAGATTCTCAAAATCTCTCCTCAACAACTATAGTTTTGTTGTCTTCACCTTTTCCATGCCTTGACAGGTTGTTTTGAGAGTTTGCCATGCTTCTTTGGATGTCTTGGCTACTGCTATCCTTGGAAACACACTCGCATGCACTACTTGATATAAAAATACAAGGGATTTTGAATCCTTCTTCCTATTTCTCTTCAACAGATCTTTCTCTGCCTGAGTTAATATGTTAAACTCATTTTCATCTGCTGGTTCTTCAAACCCATATTCAACAAGTTCCCATAAATCTTGTGAGGAAAATAGGGCTTTTATGGTTATTACCCAATAATCATAGTTTTTCCCATTAAAATGTGGGAGTTGAGTATTAAACATACCCATGCTAGTGCTGGTGCTAGCCATTCTAGCACTCTAAACTATGATTCAAATATTTGATTGTGTTTTTTTTTTTTTTTTAATCACTCAGTGTTTCTTCAACAGCAACACAAAAAACTAATCTGAGAAATACCTTGATCCTTTCTTGACTGTCTTCACTCTGCTGGAGAAGCTGCTGCAGCAAAAATCCTTCATTCAGCTTCTTTGACACCTTCAAAGAGCCTGGACAAGCTCTGATACCACTGTTGGGAATTTTCTGGTAAATTCCAAAACAAATAACCTAAACAGAGAACAATGCTATGTTTTCTCCACATGATCTTTAACACAGGGAAGCATAAAAAAATTTCAGAGCAGACAGAGTTTTCACATACAAATAAAACTTGTATTCAGTAATAAGATGCCTAATACAAACTTCTTCCTCACACAGAGGGATTATACCAGCTCCAAAAAGAAATTTACTCTGTCTCTGCAACAGAGAGTAATACTCTGTTTCTTAAAAATTAACACACTGCTGTAAATAAAACATTTCTTACATTTACTGCTGTAAATGTAATTCCTTACATTACATTTCAACCAAAAGAAAATTACATACTCTGGCTTCTACGCTTCTGCGTATATTTTCAAAACATATTCAAAAAAAAAAACACATTACTTTTTTTTGCTACTGCACATTCCTTTTTGTTTCAACAAACGCACAAAAATCAACAACTCCACACTACGTGCTCTCCCTTGGATTTCATATGCGTTCTCAAAAACAATACAATCGTGCTGCTGCAAATTTCACATTTTTTCAACAACAAAACTACCTCACGCTGTTGTGTTCTTGACTTGCTTCACATTACATTGCATATACTATGAACCACATAACAAAACATAACAATACATTTTGACTATGCCCATACCTCCGTAAAATAAAAATAAAAAAACATTAAAATTTAAAATTTCTACCTACATTATACGAACAGGAATAAATATTATTAATTATTTTACTGCAGCAAATGGCGGTCAAACCCAAAACTTCGCACAATCTTAATGTGCAAACCTGAATGCAACTTTGGATTAATCGGATGGTTGCAATCAATATCGGGTGGACCTTTCTACTGATCTTTATGCTCCGATGAAAAGTTGCTTTGCAAAATGTACAGAGGACATGCGTCAAAAAATGATTGTATCGGGTCCGTTCAGAGGAAAACCACTTTTCGTGAAAAGCGGTCCGATAAGATCTGGTGGTTTTGTGAATTAAATGCAGCTCAACAAGTTGAAATTATATTTTCAACATATATTTGAAATTTCGATAGTTTAGAATGGCTTTTTCTTTTCACTAAATTTCTTGATAAATTTCTTTTCAAAAATATACCAACTAGAAATGGAACTAAGAATCTACAAGGCATTTGTGAAAATTTAGATTGAAAATTTCAAAAGTCAAGAAATATTCTCTGCATAGCATTAAATTATTCTCATTGCCTAAGGGAAGCTCATCTTCTTTGGGGGCAAGAGAAGGTATGAAAACTAGTCAATGGTTTATTGGGTGGATGTTCTATTACTTTTAGGAAACCTACAACAAATTTCCATAACCTTTGAACTGAATTCCCATAGTTTCATTTCCATTCTTGTGTATTGTATCAAATTTAATATAAAGTTCTTCATAATCATACTTTTTCCTGAGCAATGACAAAGAGTTTCGTGGATTATTTGCAACTATGAGCTGGCTTGGCTAGCAAGGTGTTATGTTTCCAATGTGTGGGTAATCAATTGACGTGTTCTATTTTCCTAAACAATTTTTAAATTGTAATATGTAACATTAGAATTGATTAAGATGCCTAAATGCAAAATCTGGATTTTCTTTAGTCGATGGGTCTAAATGAGCTTAGCCAAAATCATGTGTTATTCCTACTAAAAACATACAATTAGATCAAAATGTATCTTTATAGCCATTACTGGGTTGAGGTTTTACTAACAATGGTCGGGGTCAACCATTGATGGTTTTATGAACTAATAACTAAATGTAGCTAATCTAAGATGCAAATGCATTTGTCTAGATTTGACTAAATCAAAAGCAAAGAATAGAACCATACATGTTCCTATGAATGACCTGTTGAATTAGATTCCTAAGAGTGAATAGAAGAATATGAGTAGCTAACAACAAGCCTAGAATAATATAGCATTGAAAAAACCATCCATGACCTATGTTCACAGATTTTGACAAAAAAATTTAGAGGATTTGTCAACACCTGCAACATATACAAAAAAGAATTGATCCTCATGTTATACTTCTCCTAGTTTTAGGGATACCATAAACTATTTAACGTGCTCCTCAATAGTGATGATTCCATCTAGATTAAATTCAAAAATATAGAAAATATATGACAAATGTTTGTACTTATAGTTATCTACAAAAAAAATATACAAACTGTTGTTGATGCACAATAATTTTGATTTGATGGAACAAATAATAGTGAAGGTAGTGGGATGAGCGTTTCATTCAAACATAATATTTAAGAGAAAATATTATGTGTGTTTGAATATCACACAATCCCGCACTAGCTAGCCACACAAGGTGTTTCTGAAGAAGTTGTTAAAGTAAAAGTACAATAAAAACCATTTGGATTTTATATTCCACCAGCAAATAAGGACATAAACAATAAATAGTTCATAATATTTGTATGACAGTAAAAATACACTACAACATAACGTAAGAAATTTTAATAGAATGTCACAAGATTCAATCAGAGTTAAATATGAATAATGTTAGAAAATGAATACCACATGCATTTGTTAACTAATTTAAATGATGACAAGACATCAGATGCATAACTCATAAAAAAATTCAATGCTAAATTTTGTCTTAAAAAAAGCTTAGCCTCAAAAAATGATTATAGAATACAGACCTTCATTTCCACATCTCATCAACTCTTACACCAATGCAAGAAGCCATATAGATACTATAATAATTACAAAATATTCAAGATTTTCTTTAGTCAATGATGATGCTAAAAATGAAATATTATCCTTATTTAAGGATAATTTCCCAAAAAAAGTGTTAAACTCTTTCAAACATCCTTTTCGTCTTCATGGTCCTTATATTCAATGGTGAGCTAATGCAGAGCATTTGTTTGGATAAAGCTTACCTAATATGTATACACCTGAAAAATAGCTAAAAAGCAAATTAGATGGAAATGAACAATGTTGGCTTAGCACGTTAACACTAAATTCTGAATAAACCTTTTTCTTTTTACCATACTTAAGAGAAAATTTTGAAATTAATTTGATCTGTTCAAAAGCAAATAACATAAACTTATGTAAATTTTGTTGTGTCCAAATTTCGGTTCAATCATCTTTCTTAAATCTTCTATTATGCAATCTATTTTTTGATGCTTATTCAGAGAACTCGAGACTATTTATCTTCTTGGTTTGAATCCAAGAAGATCAAATTCTTCAAGGAAGTATATCCCAATCTCCCATACCTTGATGCAATGGTTAACAACTTTCTTGGTACACACTTGGATTTCTTTTGCTTTTGATTCTCTATTGTTTAATGAATCATAAATGCGTCTCTTTTCCTTCTTAGTGGTTTTAGGAATGTTTTGAGGTTTTAACTGGTTCTCCCATTGGAGAATTGATGAAAATATTGGTTTTACACTTTTATCTTCTTCAATTAAAGATTCAATAGTTTCATTAAGATTCACAATCTCATGATAAAGTCTACAATTTTTATCCATTATTCTGTAGAATCTAGCTTAATATTTCTTTTGTATTCGATTAACCTGTGCTACATGTTCTTTGAATACATTCAGGCTTTATTTAGCATCATGATATTGTTTCACGTCAAACAATAGAGTCTCAGTTTCATATTTTAGTGTTGTAGTCATAAATTCAATTTTGTTTTCAGCTACTTCTTTCAATATCTTGTTATGTTGTTCATGTGCCTTTCTCATTTACTCAATATGTTGGGAATGATTGAGTTCTAATGAATTTAATTTACTTTCAAAGTGGCCTTTTAAGTCAGATTTTTCAATAGTAAAACCTCTAACCAGGGCTACAGAATGAGCTTTCCAACTCTCTTCACTAAATGCTTTGTTCTTTTCGATTTCCGATTCTAACTCCTTAATTATTTGCAGCTTACTTTGATAAGCTAATACTAGCTCAATGACATGATACTGATGACAATTAAAAAATGCACCAAGGGCCCGTGAAGTTTCTTCATCTTTCTGTCTCACATATTTAGTTGGCTTCCATCCATGTTCATACACAATGTCAAGGGTGTCAAGTTTCCTCTTCTTTTCCCTTATAACAATGGATTTTGTCTGTGTATTGAAATAATATTCAATTAAATATGGAACAGTTTCAGATATTGGTTCCATCTCAGTGACACGCTTAAAAATAAATGAAGTTAGAGGAGTTTTTTGGAGATGGAAGTCATGGAAATTATAAGCGTTTATTATTGTACTGAAAGGTCAGTGATTTTATTTTGTTGTTAAATTGACATTATCTCTATCAAAACTCTTTGTAAATGTTGAATGAAGATTTTTTTATTCATCCTTTTTATCAGTATCCATCTCTTTAGTTTTTTCAACATGTTTTTTGGACTGAAAGTCTTCTTGGGTGGTTTCCTCATGAGGGTTGAGGGTAATTATGTCTTTTCGAAAGACATTACCCTTAGTTACTTGATGCTCTGCTTCTTGTTTCCCGTCATTAATCTTTGTTATTATCACTTTTTCTTTAATAATCTGAACTTGTTGTTGTTGTTCTTTAACATTAACATCTTTTCTAGCCTCTAGACTCACTGATTGTTGGACTATAACAAAAACATCAAGTATATTTTCAGTTTGAATGTTTTGAAAATGCTCAGAAGACAATGATGGTTCTAAAAGAAGCTGAGCAAAATTAACTTTGAGATATTCAATAGATTTCAAATATTCAATTGGAATAGAAGACAAGATACTTTTCTGTTTAAGAAAATCTTCGTAAGTTTTTTCTCTAAATTCCTGAAAATTTTCCTATCCTCAACACTCATTAGTTTTCCTCTTTAAATTGCTTGATCAAACTATCAATATTTATGAAAACATTATCGACATGAGGCTTTTGATGTGTAAAATTTTTTATATAGCTTATATCCTTATAATGTTCATTTATTACAATACGTTTATAATCAAAATGTGGTAATGAGTGAAACCAGAGACTGTTAAGTTCTTCAGCTTCCTTGAATGGGTGACCTCTACCCTTCAATTTTATTCTTCCAAACATAATTGAGAAATTTGGCCAAATATTCTTCTGAAGTTTACTCATCTTTCATGTTTGGCCATTTAATGTTATTTGTTTTGCTACTTTTCTAAGAGAAATTATTTCAAGAATGTACCTTGGAAATACATGTGCACCAATCTCACTCCCATATATTCTGATATAGGAAAAAAACTCTTAAACCAACCAACCTCCTATTTGATCAAGTTCCTCTTTCAGATCTTGGCTAATCCTTGGAGGACCAATGTCAAAGATGACTTCGTGTAGAGGGACAATTACATAATTGCAACTTTCATAAAAATGAAATTTATAATTACTTTCCCATTAAACTAAAGCATAATTTTGAATGGGAAATCGATCATCAGTGGGATAATTCCACCTCATGAGAGGAAAGAGGAGAAAGGTAAGTACAATGTCTAGGAGATAAACAAACATACAAAAAATGTGCTCATATCTTGAAGGACATAGAATTGATAACTTCAAAGCATCTGTCAAGTTTTGAGATAGAATTTCAACCAAATTGAAATGTTTTGAGTCATGATGGATACCGTGAATCAATGACAACCACTGAGCTTTGGAATGATCAAGGTCATTTTCCCCATATAATTCGGACAACATTTTTATGATGAACCTAAAACTCCTTTTGAAGAGAACAACATTGTAATCCTTAAATGATTTGAGTTTTAAGTTATCTTTCTCTTCCCACAACCAGTCTTCAATCATTTTATCATAATTTTTGCCACTTGGTTTAAAACTTGTGTTGTTTAAATTATCAAAGAAACTTAGAAGTAAAGAAGAGTTCAGGAGAACTAAGATTATAAATTGTTGAAAGTTTGTCTGACCTCCAGGATGTTATCATATTTCTATTATAATTTTTAACTGTGTGTGTACGAATGTCAATATGACCCAAAATACACTGTATCATGTCATAATAAGGACATTTTAGCCCTAACAACAACCTTGTGTAATTTTGTCCTTTTAATGTTCTCATATTGTGTATTTTTTTCCTTACTAGAACTTTCTGACTTTAGACACTCCCTATTCTCAAAGAAATTATAAATTTCCTCTTCTTTCATCATACCTGCATCTTACATTTGAAAGTGGTGTTGGAAATCAAATGAGTTCATATTATAACTTCTTGGTTCTAGATCTTCTACCACTTTAGGTCTTTCTTTATCCGATTCAACTCCTTTTCTTAAAGTGGGGGATTTGTTATTTTTTCCCTTTTTGTGGCCTATATGGGCAATAAAACAAATAATTAATATTTTTTATGAACACCAGTTTAATTGAATAAAAGGAAAATTTTTGAAATATCACCACTTACCAAAATTAGCAAGTTATAGAGCAAACATATGCAATTCAGGTTGAAATTTAAGTTTTCAAGCTGCGGTTTTAGAGAACACATGAAAGAAGAAGTTTAATCAAAATCACAAGGTTTTGAAAGTCTTAGACATCTAGTTGTTTAATTCGCATGACACATAACGAATTTAAAATTAATGTGAAAATACCTCTCAATTGTTTTTCGAAATCGAGGTGATAACAACATCACAATCAGGAAAACCTCATTTAAAACCTACAAGCACTAGTAGAAAATGAGAAATTAGTGACTAGGTGACTCAAAACGTTAGTGACCATAACTTTGCCAAGTAAAATACTACAAAAAATGAGCAATTTTAAGTGATCCAACTAAAAACAACATAAATGACTAATTTAATCGTGGGTTAAAATATATGACTAACTAATAAGTAATACAACTAAAAATGACAAATGTGAATGACTAATGTAAACTAAACTATGGCTAGCTTCTAATAAGGTATTTTTGAGCTACCTACAACTACTTGAAGTTTATTAATAAAATTATTCCACAAAAATAATGGGCTACCTAGGACAATTTGAGTTTATTAATAACATTATTCATAGAAGTAGGTATATTTTCCACCTACTTAAGGGTTAGTAAATATTCCCCTTACGTATTTAAACATCATGTTCTCTTTCCCTCTTTATATGAACATACTTGCTTAGGGAGGTCTTTTATATTTTCATGTGATGGATCCTAAAGACATTTTTCAAAATGAGATTTTTTATAATTTTTATTGATACCTCAAGCCAAAATTATGACTCTATAGACGCCTCGATGTGAAAAAACCTCATACTCAATAGTGGCAACATAAAAAATTAACAAATTGTTAAAATCTAATCTTGCACTACTCTAAAATCTAAAATCGACCCAAAAATTTAATTTTACCACTACTCAATTGACAAATTGAAGATTTGTTAAAATATAATCATTTAATTTCCCTCCTTCCCCACTGCTCTTCTTCCTTATGAGGCTGGGAGAGGACTCAAAGCCTATAACACTAAGTAGCTAGGGTATTTCCCTGTAAATAAACTCTATTTCATACTAGGCTTCCTGGCAGACTTAGTATTGCAGTCGCTTCTTATTTTTTAGGGCCAAATGCCTGAGTTGCATCCTCCTAAGTAGTTATACAATTCTAGAAATGTGGAATGTTGCCCAAGTCAAGAGTGTATCATGATAAAACAAATGTTTCCCAAGTAAAAAGCGTATCATGAGAAAACAAGAAATAACCTCCCAACCAGATTCTCTACCTGTAAGTAGCAATAAGACCCTCCTCTTCTTCAATTTATTGCAGCTTGAATGATTTGACATAGAGTATGTGCCACCGTTTGTGAGAGAATGTCTCTCTACTTCTGTTCTTGCCTTTGTAAGCTAGTTCGCTCATCTAGAGTATGAGAATCAACATGACGAATAGAGTACAGTTAATGTGGATCACTCAAAAATGGAGGTTGGGCCTTTCTCTGCTACATACCGCTCATGAATGAACCCATAAATCATTAACAACACAATACTTTCCAAAATTGATTTTCTCTTACACCCCTGTATCCTTGAGATGAATAACTTGATGCTCTCTACAGGAGAAGACTAGCTGGTAAGAGAGATGTGTCCTCTGACTATATGTGTTGGTAGGCCAAAATGCTCTATTTTTACCCCCTTCCTATGACAAAACCATAATCATTAACCTCTGTTTATCTCCATAAACGTCCTCGTTCCTGCACTATTGCAAGAATATTGTCTATTCCTACATAAACTTCATATTTCATGTTTAAGGTTTATTAGGCGCTTAATTAATCATTTTAAATAGATTTCGAGCCTTTAATATTTCTTGTAACTTATGTTTACCTTCGTAAAGTATTTGATAAGCTAAGGTATTAATCATTGCACTAGCTTGATCTAGTGCAGATAGATTCCTACACCACCAGCAACTACCTATTTTGTGATCTCTGCAACAGCTTGATCACTTCAGACGGGCATCTTGGTCCATGTCATCCAGTTCGGTTGCAGTCATCCGGAGTTGAACTCAAGTGGAGGATATTCTGGGATATGGTCAAGGATCATGTCTACGGCCAACGAATAGTTCACACGTTATTATAGATGATGGCTAATTTTGTAATTTTGTTTGTTATTTTGTTTCAGCCGAAAGGCTTGATTTGGAATGACTATGTAACTTTTGGTTACAGCGATAGGCCGAAGGGTTGTATAAAAAATAGATTTTAGATAGAACTAGATTAGCAAGTGATAGTGATAGTAGTACAGTTGTAATTTCTGGTTAATTTGTAATCTCATTGTCACCCTCATTCTAGGTTGGACTTGAACTCAAATGTATATTTTCTAATTGGAATAAATACAAGTTACGCCATGATTTTATTATTCTGCATTTTAATTCTTCATTGATATGTTATTAATGTGTTGAGGATTTCCGTTTCCTAAAATGGGAAACGAGCTGGTTGGCTAGGGCCCAGCCAACCCAACTCATTTACCCTCTTGCTTTCATTCTCTTAAAGGTGTGTTAACTATGATTATTTACAGTAGCGTGGTTTGAATCTTAATTTCGTTCTTTCTTACGAATTCTGATTTATTTCGTTAAAATAGTCAAAGTGTGAACGGATCCATTGTGTGAAAGTTAAGATGAATTACTTTACTCCCTGTAATTTTCTTTTTGGTTTTCTTTCGCTTGGATTGTGCAGTTACAATTATCCCTGCACCAGTGCATGTAGGATTATGCACTCTGGTTTGCTAGTTTATTTACAACAAGTGTTTTATTCTGTTCCCTTTATATGACTTAATCTATTTCTGCAAAGTAAGCATTCCTCATCAGAAGGAAGAATTTGTAATATTAAATGTTAAACTTCTCAAGACTAAAGATGACTTCATGAGATAAGAAAAGAACGTTGTTGCAATATCTTAATTTATGACTTCACCTCACGATTTAAGGAAAAGGATTAAAAGGAATTTGAGATATTATAGTAACCCATTTCGAGTTAGATTTGATTACATGAAAAACCCTTTGACTAAAGAAAGTCTGATTTAACTTTTGAAGATTGTTTTCATCTTAAAAGTTTGTTTCTATTTGTGAGATTCAGTTGATTAAAGCATTTTTTTTATGTGTAAGTTATTTCAGATTCTGCTCGCATTTGCAATACCTTTTATAGTTAACATGCTCTTTTATTTTTCCCAAAATTAAATTGGAATACTTGGTGTAGGAAGCTTTGTTCTGGTACAAGGACCAGTGTCTTGTTATAGGAACAGAGTGCTCCAAGCCTTGAGGCTTAGAGCCACTACATGAAGACATAAGTCTTCAATATAAGTGTAAAAGATACTTCTCACATACGTTCTGTACTTGTACTAGTGCAAGCAGATAGCAAGACTACAGGAACGACCTCTTAGTGTGAAGGAACATCATTTAGAAGGTAGATTTTTTAAAGGGCCCACTTGTTAAACTGCCATCACCTATACTGAGGATAAACATAGATTTTTACTTCAGTAGTTAAGATAGTTTACAACAATGTGAAGTTATTTTTTTTTATTTCTTTGCAAATTCATTCTTTTACATTCCAACACTAGAATTACTTTGGTATCAGTTGCCTTTGAAATTTTTCTGTTTGATTCTGTAAGATTTCAATTGAGAAGTAGGAATATAAATAAGAAAATTTCAAACCACTTCTGGCATTACCTATGCTTTGTCTCTAAGTTTACGAAACCCCTAGGTTGACAATTAAGTGTTGAAGGAGATTGCTTAAGTGCAATTCTTGCACCCAACATTTTGGCACCATTGCTAGGGAGGCGATATGAATTGGTAAGAATTTTCCATTTTTTGCAATAGGGGTAAGTCCGCTATTTTTTTCTACAGTGTGCTTCTGTTGCTTGAAGGAATTTATAGGTGTTTAGTTATTTTTGAATTCCAACATTTTATTGGAATTTTGTTTTGTCATTTGTTTGAAATAAATGCATAAAAGAGGTAGGGGTCTGAAGGCCACTAGGGGGCGAGGAAATACTGATAAATTTGAAATCAAATTTCATATTGGGCCTTCTTTTGTAGGTAGAAATTCCAAACAGACCTAGACTCATCACGCAGGTACAGTCTACTTGAACTCTGGCAGCAGCGGTTCAAGTGTGAGACAACCCACAAAGGGGAAGAAGGGGACTATTAGAACCCATAGTTAGCCTTCTCATCCTATTGAGAGATGTTCTCTTGGAGGAGAAACTATGGAATATCATGAGTTCCATGCAGAAGGAATTGGTGAAAATCAGGTAAATGAGGAATAATCCACTTTTGGATTCCCAATTGTGGATCTTGATTCACAAGTACAAATGAAAAATATTCCACCATCACCTCTTCCTCATTTCTATGATAAGGTACATGAAGACCTATACTCTTTTTTATTTGAGTTTGATATTTTTTGTAGAAGTTATGATTATTCATCTGATGCTTAGAAGTTAAAGTTGTTTCCTACAACTCTCAAGGACACAGCAGTCCGCTAGTTCATGGGACTAAGAGGAAACACTCTATCTTCTTGGGAACAGATGAAGAAAGTGTTCTTGTCAAAATATTAGGAATATTTTAAAACTAGCGATATTCAAGATGACATCTTTATTATTGTGCAAAATAATGATGAGACTCTAGAGGACTACTTAGAGAGATTTATGTACATCCCCTAGAGGTCAAACCACAAATTTGATCTAAGTACCATTAGAACCTTGTTCTTAAGTGGGCTTACTATTGATGCTAGGAATAATCTAAGTCTATTAGGACAAGGGGATATTTCTTGGAAATATTTTGATCAAATCTGTGAATTGTGCAGGAAAATCTTGAGGAACCAATATAGGTCCAGTAAAGGAATTCATAATAGAAATAAGAAAAACCGAATCTACTGATGCTATGATTATTGGATTAGAGAACAAAATGGACAATATGAAAATTGAAATGATGAATATTGTTAGAAGACAAATCGACTCTTTGAAATTTCAGCAAAAACTTGTAGAGGAACAAGAGTCATTGACTATTTTTTTTCCAAAATGTAGAAAAAATCATCTGTTAAGAGAATGTCCTCTTGATATTAAAGGAACTAATAAATGTGTAATTTGTACAAAAAACCATGCTACAGAAAAATGTCCCTCTATACCTGGGCTAAAAGATGTATTTGAAGGAGGGAAACTTGAAGATCAATCATTGCATGCTATGGGAGCATGAAGAAACTGGCCTCAGGTAACTGCAGGTATGGCTCCTGAAATTCCACCGCATTTTTTGGTTATAATGCACATTCATATTCCTATCCTAATACTGGTCACTGTCAACATTGGCAGCATGGGAATCAATATCATTATGGACAACCCTCCCAAACATGGCAATAAGGATGGAGAGGGCTAAACCATTCACACCATTCCTATCCTGCACCTATGTAGTCATACCCACCTACATGTGTACTTGACCCAATGCCACAACCATCATTACCTCAATTGAGTCAGCCAATGCCACCATTGCGTTTACCTCCACCGTTTTGACCTCCTCAGCTACCTTACCAACCCTTACCCAACCCCAATAAAAAAGTGGTACAAATGATCCATTCTATGAACCCGCTTTCTTCATCCTGATATCAGTCCATGCCAATTGGAGTCAATGATCTCCAACTGAGATCGGGGAAGATAGTAACCTTAGAAAATCAAAAGCAACCTATGGTGATTATTGATGAGAAAGGTGAAGAGGAAACTCCTAGAAATTCTGAAAAAGATGTCACCATCCAGTCCATCCCCGTACCCTCTGATCCTTTGCCATCTTCTTCCAACTGGCCTCCATATCTAGAGAAGTTAGTCATGGAGAAGAATTATCCCATTCTTGAGTCTATCATAGCCTCTGAGCTTAGGAACCTTTTAATAAAGGTACCTTTGCTCCAAGCTGTCAAAGAGATCCCCATTTGCACAAAAATCATTAGGGAATTTTGTCTCAAGGAGCCAGGAAGGAGAATATTCGAACCACAAACTATTCAATTTGTTGGTAGAGAAGCAGAGTTAATGACGGGGTGTATGCACATGGAGAAATATACCGACCCTGGAAACCCTGTTGTCTCTATTTAGATAGGTGATGTCCTTGTATCTAATGTACTTATATACCTGGGGGAGGTCATTGATGTTATGACCAAGCAAAGCTAGATCAACTTGGATTGGTACATATTCATCCTACTCCCAATGTGCTTGAATTGGTAGACAAATATAAAATCAAGTCAGAAGGGGTGTTGGATGTTGTGGTAGTTTCATTGGACTCTTGGGAATACCCCGCAGACTTCATTCTGCTTCAGCCAAAGAATCCTGTGGGAGGACATTCCTTGGTCTTAGGACGACCATGGCTTACTACAGTGGATGCATACATTGGATGCCATTCTGGTGACATGTATATTTCCCATGGAGATTCTAGGAAGAAGGTCACCTTATATCCACCAACTAGATCCATTCAGGAGCTCTGAGATACTTTGTGGTTAGACTACAGTAGTGATGAGGAGACTCATTATGTTTCCTTAAGACATCAGTATGTTGAGTCTTCACAGGAGGGTGAGATTCAAGACTTCCTGAACAATCTAGACACCATGCCAAATTTTGAGTCATTGAGTCAGATTTTTAGTCTAGATTTTCAGGAAAGTCATGACTCTCTACCTCCCTCACCACCATCTCTAGAAACACCTCTGTGTACTCTTGAGCCCATTACCACTCTTGTTGAGATTAGTCTAAGCAAATCCTTGCATATCAGTTTAGACTTGGATTCATCTCAGCAAGAGCAGCTTGTGAATTTGTTGTGAAACCATCTTGATGCCTTTGCATGGGGCTATAAAGATATGAAAGGCATCCCTCCTTAAACTTGTACCCACCATATTTATATTCACGATGGAGCCTGACCTATATGACAACCCCAAAGGCGTATGAACCCAGCTCTAAGAGATGTTATAAAGGAAGAATTACAAAAACTCTTGAATGTTGATTTTATCTATCCTATTTCTGACAGCCAGTGGGTCTCTCCATTGGTATTAGTCCCAAAAAAGATGGGAGATGGCACATTTGCATTGACTACAGAGAATTGAATAAAGCCACTCTTATGGATTACTTCCCCCTTCCTTTCATCGACCAGGTTCTCGATACCCTTATTGGTAAGAAGTACTTTTCTTGTCTAGATGGCTATAGTGGTTATGACCATATATAAATTGCACCCGAGGATCAAGACAAGACCACTTTTACATGTCCATGGGGTACATTTGACTACCAAGTGAACCCCTTTGGGCTATGTAATGCCCCAACTACCTTTCAGAGGGCATCCTTGGCCATTTTTGCTGACCTCGACTATGTGGAAATCTATATGGATGACTTTTCTGTGTTTTGTGATTCATTTCAGGAAGCCCTCAAAAATCTAGAAAATGTGCTTCTTCATTGCCAAGAAGCTCATCTTGCCTTGAGTTGAAAAAAATGTAGATTAATGTGTAAGGTAGGAGTGGTTCTGATCCAGATTTAAACAGGAATGTAACAAATTATAGAGATAACAATAAGTACAAATATGCAGTAGAAATAATATTTCACTCCATTAATATCAAATACTAAAACATGCTTACAAACAGAAATGGAAATAATCTTGCTAGGGCAATGGTAGCTTATCTTTGAGAAGAGATGTGGTAGCTACATGCCTCTGAACTGTGTTAAAATGAGGCTCAAAGGGCTATTTATTATTGAGAAATAATGGAAAACCCTAAATATCCAAAAACCTAACCCTAAGAGATCAAGTGCCAAAACTGTGGGCCCCGTTTGGGTAAATTGGTACATCAACTTCTCGAGGTCGTAACTTTGGCATATGACCTCATAATACCTCGTTTCGAAGATCTCAAAGAGAAGGCTGAAAAAAAATCAACATGTTGTTTCAAGACATTTTCAATCTCTTCGTTTTCCCTAAAAATGTTGTTTACAACCTCAAAACGACTCCAGAAGTTTAGGACCCAAAAAACTCCCAAAAATAGTAAACTGTGCTACAATTAAGGAAACTGAAAAACTGAAAGAGACAGTGTCAGGGGTCCAAGTGGAATAGGCAGGTGGCCATCAATATCCACCTGGATCAAGTTCTTGGTCATCCTATTTCCAACAAAGGTATTCAGGTTGACCCTACAAAAATAGAAATTATTTTTAGTCTTCCTGTACCCAAAACTCAAAGGGAAGTGAGAGGTTTTCTAGGAGATACGATCTACTATAGGAGATTTATTGAGAATTTCTTAAGGATAGCTACCCCCCTTTTTTGACTTTTGGCTAAGGATAGTGAGTTTTCTTGGTCCACAACTTGCCAACAATCCTTTGAGACATTGAAGGAAAAACTAGTTCAGGCACCAGTTTTGAGAGGACCAAACTGGTCCCTACCATTTCATATTTCCTCTAATGCCTCAAATACTGTTATTGGCGTATCTTTAGGACAAGAAGAAGACAAACAATCCTATGCTATTTACTTTATTAGTAAAAACTTTTCACCCACTGAACTAAATTATACAATTCCTATGAAGGAGGTTTTAGCTGTAATTTTTTCCATTAATAAATTCAGACATTACATTATAGGATATGAAGTCTTTGTGCATACTGACCATTCCACAATAAAAATATTTGATGAATAAACCATTAATTAGCGGTAGAGTGACTAGGTAGTTATTATTGTTGCACGAATTCAACATTACTATTATTGATAGACCAGGAAAATCTAATGTAGTAGCAGATTATCTTTCAAGATTAAATAATAATGGTGAAGAAATTCCTATTGATGATGATTTTCTTGATGAACATCTTTTTGCTGTGTTGATAGAATCCCCGTGGTTTGCTGACATAGCTAACTATTTAGTCACTGGAAAAACACCACCTCACTTATCCGCTCGTAAAAAGAAGAATATCATACAGAAAAGTGCTACATATTCTTGGATTCAAGGAGACCTCTTTTACCTGAGACCATATCTTATTGTCCATAGATGTGTAAGAGAGGAATAAATGTTTGATATCTTAAAACTTTCCCATGAGGAACTTTGAGGAGGTCACTTCGCTAGTAAGAAAACTGCATACAAAGTGTTACGAGCTGGCTATTTTTGGCCCTCCTTGTTTAATAATGCCAAACAAGATGTCAAGCGATGTGATACCTGTTAGTGATTTGGCCAACCTAATAAAACCAATGAAATGCCTTTATGTCCTCAGGTTATGGTTGAGCCTTTTGAGAAATGGGTCGTTGATTTTGTAGGACCAATAAATCCAACATCATTAAATAAAAAGCATATTTTGGTTTGTACATATTTCATTACAAGATGGGTAGAAACTGAAGCTATTTCTTTTCCTGCTGAAAACAATGTTGTTGATTTTCTTTTTACTAAAATCTTTACCAGATTTGGTGTGCCCAGAGAAATTGTTTCTGATAATGGACCGCAATTTATTTCTAATCTGGTACAGGGTGTGATGGAGCAATACAAAATCTGGCACATAAAATCTACACCATATCACCTGCAAGAAAAAGGTTAGGTGGAGTCCTCAAACAAGGTGATTGGATCCATCCTCACAAAGACAGTAAATATCCATAGAAAGGATTGGGTTGGCAAATTACCGGAATCCTTGTGGGCATACCAAACCACTTGGAGGAACAGGGGGGGACACACACCATATGAGCTGGTGTAAGGGAAACAATTCCTCTTAGCGATAGAATTCCAGTTGTAGAATTGAGACTTTTGTGATCTGTCATAGTTATAAGAAGTGCTTCGGCGTAAATCACATAAAAAAGACCTTTGTCGACGCGTTTCGAACCAACTTTTGTGGTTCACCGTCAGGACAAGTTAATGAAACAGATCTGGCCTAGCAAGTTAAATAGACTGAGCAAAGACTCCACCAGCTACATAACGGCTATTTTTGACCCTAGGACCCAGCCCAACTTATATTAACAAATTTAATATTATTATTATTTTTATAATATTAAAATTGTTCCATTCTAGAAATTAGTAAAATTAGGTACAGAATAGATCTTACATAATTAGGTTGTTATAAATTGATATTTATGGTTTTATAAGTTAATTCTTTTTTTAATGATTCTTTAGAAGGACTTGATTATTATTATTACTTTTTAATATTAAATTAATAATAATAATCTATTTCTAGAAATTAGTAAAATTAGGTATAATGAATAGTAATTTATTTAATTAAATAACATTAGGTTATTAATAAAATAGTACTAATGGTTATTATAAATTTATTATTTGTTTGAATGATTTCTTTTGAAGAAGTAATTTAGGTTACATAAATAAATTATATATTCTTATTCCAAAAATAATAATAGGATGAATAAATAAATAATTTTAATGGTAATTTAAAAACAATAAGTATTCATTTATTAAATTATTAACTAAATATATATATGATTATTATAAAACTAATACTTACTATGTGTAATATTAAATTTTTTTGTTTATAAGAATTATTAACTTTACCAATATTTACTATTTCATAGATGTTAGTTTAGAAATTAGAGTAATGATTAAGTTCTTCTAAAGAAATCATTCAAACAAAGAATTAATTTATAATAACCATTAATATCAATTTATTAACAACCTAATTACGTAAGGTTCTATTCATTGTACCTAATTTTACTAATTTCTAGAAATGGAATCAATTTTAATATTATAAAAATAATAATATTATTAAATTTGTTAATATAAGTTGGGCTGGGTCCTAGGGTCAAAAATAGTCGTTATGTAGCCGGTGGAGTCTTTGCTCAGTCTATTTAACTTGCTAGGCCATATCTGTTTCATCAACTTGTCCTGACGATGAACCACACAAGTTGGTTCGAAGCGCGTCGACAAAGATCTTTTTTATGTGATTTACGCCGAAGCACTTCTTATAGATAGAATTCCAGATCAATACTTTCAGGACTATAGTCTAATTGGGGCTAGATCTCTCTAAAGCACAACATCAACATCTTCTATGATTGAATAAGTTAGATTAATTTCAAAGGGATTTTGTTCAACAGAACATATTGGTTCAACAACAATGCAAGAAGTGGCATGACAAGTCTATCTCGAAGAAGCAGTTCCAACTAGGGGATTGGGTACTCCTTTACGATTCTAGATTTAAATATTTTTAAGGGAAATTCCATACACACTAGATGGGACCTTATGAGGTGGTCAAAATGTTTGAGAATGGAGCGGTAGAAATTAAAACTATTGATGGGCAGAATATTGTGTTCCTGGTAAATGGGCATAGATTGAAGGTGTATTTTCAGCCCCTCACTAAAGAAGATTTTATGCAGCAAATCCAGTAGCACTCTGTAAAGGAGTTGGTAGGTGGAAACACCACCCTGTTGAAGATATGACTCTTTCTTTTCCTCAGATAATAAAATAATAAAATAAAAATAAAAAAAGATAAAAAAATGACAATATATATATATATATATATATAATTCCTGTAATTATGAAAATCAGTTGACTGACATGATTGCAGAAGGATCAACCTGAAAACCAACATGCTGGCAAGAAGATCGAAATTTCAATAAAAAGTGAATGTTACTTGATTTTTAGATATGTTGGTTGTCACCAAGAAGAAGTAGGTTCAAGGAACCCAGCCCTTACCCAAGTTTGGGTAACTAGCATGGAAATTTTTATCCAAGTAACTACTTAATCCCGCTGCATTTACTTTTTCTAACACCAGTGTAGGCAGATCTTGAAGATAAAATTATGCCTTTCTTCTATTTTCCCATTTCATAATTCCTGCTATTTTCTTGTTCTTAATCCCATAATGAATCAACCTCCTTTTTCTTCTAAAAAAGCTATCCCTATCCAATTTCGTAAAATCTCTCTTTCCCCCCTTGAATTTTTTTCCACATCCCATTTTTGCTTATCCCCCTTGGTAGTATTATTCTTGGAATCCATGTTATGATATTCCTTCCCATTCTGAAAATTACCTCTTCCAAATTCTTTGTTCCCTCATCGATCAACTGCAGGATCTGATGCAGCCATATTAGAAGGCATGCTCATGAAACACCAAAGAATGGCGAATAAAAATTCTCTCATATATTCAAGAAAAAAAAATAGTCCAGCCAAAGAATCGAGTTCTATCAGAATTTTGTATCCCCTCTTTCTTCAATGCTACAGAAATCCCTAGTGCAGGAACACGCATGATCGGTCCAGGAAGGTTCAATGCAAGCACATTGAAATGCAAGCAGGATTAGTGCAAGCACATTGCAGTGCATGCAAGTTCAGTCCAAGCACAATTAGTGCAAGAAGGTGTCTTAATATCACAACACAGTGCAAAAATGGTTAACGTAGGAGCACTTGATGTAGAACGCTTGACGATTTACTTTTTACTTTTGCATATGAGTGACTAACACAATGATAGATCATAGAATTGTACTATGAAAATTTTTGTTAAGACTTTACTTTATCATTTACTAATTTAGGGAGAAACCATTTAAAGTGCAAGATATTTTAGGTTCTCACGTGTCATATTTTTAATGATTATTGAAGTACACCTTATGTGATTTATGAAGCAAATGGGGATAGTACAGGTCTACCCTAAATCCCACACTTACCTCTGTTTGAAAAGATCCTCCACACTTGTTCATGATAGCCTTACCTCATAATCTGATCCCCCATGACCGTTACACCATTGCCGTAAAAATTTTGGCCTCCTCCAATTATGATTTCCTTCCTATAGTAAATTGATACATCTATGTGTGTATCCCAAAGGGGTGATTTTAATGATTGAATGTGATTGGATGGAAGGGATCAAGAAGACAGTGGAACAGTCGGATCTCCATCACAAAATTCTCGGCAGCTCCTTTGCACTCTGCAATGCAAAACCTTCCTAAGGTTGTGACAAAGAATTTAGGTGGATTCAAACAAAGATGGCACTCATGAGACATGAACCGTCATTTTTGAAGGAGATAAAAAGGACGACCCAATATCAAAGTAGTCTTACACTATCGCAAGAATCAGGATTTCTCCCATTTTTGCAAAAAATTGATGGGTTCAATACCACCATGACTCTAGAATTTGCAAAGGCATTCTAAGAAGGCCAAGTTATGGTAAGCTCACTGGAATTTGAGGTCATGGAAAAATCTATAGCACGAGCCACAAGATTGTCAACCACACGGGGAAAATGGTTCAAAAAGGAGAGGATCAAAAGAAAAGATGGCATTGATTTGTGGTCGACTAGAAGAAAGGGCTTTTGCAGAGTGCGATGCTTGGAAAATGTTGAGACCTCTTGTACATATTACAGAAGTTTATGAACTATGAGGGACGTTACTCATTAATGTTTGTATACCATATCCAATTGTTGTTGCATTTTGAATCAAGGAAATGCATCAATTTCCCTTATTACCTGCTTTGAAGTTTAGAGAAAATGACAAGAGTGCAGAACAGGCGTGCCAGCCGGGTTGCAGATAAATTGTACCATCATGGGCTCATTGAAATCCTTGTTAAGAAAGATTTGGTGGCTAAGGAAATAACCTGGGATGCATTCTTGAAAGAATTTAGGGAAAGAAGTGTAGGGGTTTCAGCTGGAAAGAGTGCAAGAAAGAAGAGAAAAACTGAGCCTCTACGCCCTGCCAAGACAAAAAGCAAGGACAAACGGGTGCAAGAAGAGGAGAAATCTATTGAAGAAACTCCATCCCTAGCAAAAAGAAGAATGATTAAGACCTCGACGAAGGACTGTCTCTTCAGGGACAAGTTGCGCTCAGTCGATCTCCTCGATTTTGATTGACGAGTCACCTGAAGCTTCACCTGGATATTACCACCTATCAGTTCTTGCGAATGCAGCAGCTCATAATATGGTGAATGAAGAAAATTTATAGAAGGAGGATGACATACTTGTGTCACCCTTCCTTCATAACTAGAAGAATAAAATAATTACATCGAGTGCAAGTAAAGACCCGGCAGAGGGTTCGGTAGATGATGAGGCGTAACACATAGAAACCCTCAACAATTTTAATGAAAAGGGTATTGAAGCCCCTGACGAGGTGAATGTATAGGGTACTAAAATCCTCGATGAATTGAATGAATAGGGTACTGAAGCCCCTTGCGAGATGAAAAAACAAGGTACTAAAACCCCCAGTGAGTTAGATGCCCAGGGTACTGAAACCATCAGTGACATGGAAGCTCCTGGCATAGAAACCCTTGGTGATATTATGATCGAGATATTGGATGGCCAAGATAACTTTGATCTTCGCAACAACAGTACATATTTTGAATCAGTTACAGAAAAAGTGCTTGCATCAGACGAGTTGGAAATGGAGACATCTACCCTCGATCTGAATGACCAAATAGTAGAGCTCGAAAAACATGTTCATAACTTGGAGGCATTAAACCAGGTCATGAAGGAGTAGACCTGGCAAAAGCAAGGCAAGATAGAGTTGGCAGTAGAGGTCAAAGAATAGAAACGTCAAGTGAAGACATGGAATTTTAGGGCTTCTAAATGCTACAAGCACCTCAAGCGGGTGACCAAACAACTTAAGAAAGCCTAAGGTAGAAGACGAAGGTAGTGAAAGTAGGGATCAATATCCAAGTGTAGGATTGACAGATGGCTCCCTATGTTGAAGATTTTTGCAGCATGTGAAGGTTGTGTGAGGACACATAACAACGTAGGTATGGGAGGATGTTGGTAGGCTGATATTCTCTATTTTTACCCCCTTCCTATGACAAAACCATAATCATTAACCTCTGTTTATTTCCATAAACCTCCTCATTCCTGCATAGTCCAAGAATACTATCGATTCCTACATAAACTTTATATTTCATGTTTAAGGTTTATTAGGTGCTTAATTAATCATTTTAAATAGGTTTCGTGCCTTTAATATTTATTGTAACTTATATTTACCTTCCAAAAGTATTTGATAAGCTAAGGTGTTAATTGTTGTACTAGCTTGATCTAGTGGAGGTAGATTCCTGCACCACCGACAACTATTCGTTTTGTGATCTCCACAATTGCTCAATCACTTCACGCAGGCATATTGGTCGACATCATCCAGTTCGGTTGTGGTCATCCAGAGTTGAACTCTGTTGGGTGTGGAGCCTGATTATCTTCTATATTCAAAAGTACCGCCACATTGGACCCCAGTTCAAAATGGGGGTGGCAACGCCGCCCGTAAAATATTCGCTGCAGGGGG